>JANHFL010001808.1:54833-77331 GCA_032468155.1 Oxyrhabdium leporinum | reverse complement strand
ATTTGAACCGCTAGATTGAATCAGCAGAAGTGGCCTGCAGTTCAACACTCTAACCACTGCGCCACCTAGGCTCTTCTACCCAGGGCCTTCCAGGAGGCCTCATACTTACGGCCACATCTTTCTGGCTGTGTTCCAGGACAGAGAGGTCTTCTTCTGATGCCCCTGCTGTGGCTGCTTGGGAACCCTGCAGCCGGGCCTCTGCCTGATCCATCCAGGTGCACATCTCCTGCAGCTTCTGGTCTCGTATGGCTTGTTGTTCTTGCAGTGTCTACAGGGCAAGAGGGAGTTTTTTAAAAATGAAGCAGGAACCTGTCAAGCTTATCCAGTTAAACAAAGAAAAAACAAATAAGGTCAGAGAAAATGTAAAACAGAGAAACAGAAGCTGCTGGAGGACAAGATGCATCGTCTGTCTCTTGCTCTCTCTTGCTCACCTGCAACTTTCCTCTTCCGTGTCAATTTTACAAGTATGACTCAACTCATACTGTAGGAGGGAAGGGTGGGGGAAGAAATGGATGAAGGCAATCGGATGTTTGTCACCAGCCTAAGAAAATACCTAAGTCGATTTTTGTTTGCAGTCTTGAAGGGAAAAAAGGCCATCTACAATGACTTTGCACGACTGCAGTGACCTACAAGAGGTCATTCCTGAAATAGCCCCTGTGCGTGTGTGTGTACGTTTGGGTGTGTGAAGGAGAGCAAGACAGAGAGAGATTCCACACGAACAGATGCCTTTTGGCCAGCCTTCCCCAACTAGTGGTTTCCAGTGGTGTTGGACTTCAACTCAGATCATCCAGGCCGGCTGGAGATTGTGGGAGTTGAGGTCTAGCACACTTGGAGGGTCCTGGGTTGGGGGAGGCTGCTCTGGGCACAGAGTAACTTTAAGGTGATTGAGCATGATGTGTGACCCTGGACCATCCTTCTGTCAGTGCTTGGCCCCTTCTGATCCTTGGGCCAAATGAGTTGTCCTGCTTTCTCTGGCAGTCTTAAGCCAAGCAACAGAAGCAGTTTGAGAAAGGGAGTAAGAGAAGCTCTCCTCAAAAGTGCTTTTCGGCAGTGTAAGGAGATCTTCTGCTTTAGGGATGGGACACATTCAATCTGAAAAGGCAAAGCACATTGGTTAATACACACAGAGACAAGAGGCAGAACCGCACAGTGGGACAGAGACCACTGTTAAACAAAACGCCCCTTCCCTGAACAGGGGAGGTGGGCAGAGGGTGGGTGAGCAAGGGAAACAGGATTGTGCCCAGAAGCGTGGAGGAAGGTGGGCAGCCCAAGGAGGAGGTGTCAAGGTCCGAGGAGGCTGGGGTGAAACCCAGAAGCTCCTGTGGGGGCAAAATTAGAGCTGAAAAGACATTTTGATCACTGCATTTGAGCGGGGAAAGATTCCTTCCTCCCTCTCCAACCACAGCCTTTGCAAAAGTTACCTTCTCCCTCAGATGGGAATGAAATTCCCCCCGTATCCCATGCATGTATGTATGCACTCACGCGCACGCACATGCACACACGCACACATCACAATTAGTTTAAAAACTGAAAGGTTTGAGGACACCTAATGTAGGATGGCTGCCTTTAAGGATTGTTTCATATGTGATTTTTTTCATACGTAATACATTAGAGGAGCTCATGCTAATGTGCGTTATGTACAAACTCCAGCACATCTGAGTGTCATCTGAGCGACAGCCCAGAATAACAAAATAATACAATCGGAAGGGACCCTGAAGATCTTCTAGTCTGGGGTGTCAAACTCTATTTCATTGAGGGCCGCATCAGGTTTGAGTTGACTTCGCGGGGGCAGAGGCGTGGCCAGGGTGGGCGTGGCCAGTTCGACATTGGCTTTCACCCACAACACCTCCTGCAGCCCTCTGCCAGCGAAGATGGAGCTGGGGGTGTGTGTGTGAACACGCCCCCCCCCCCCCGAGCTCCATTTTTGCTGGCAGAGGCACCGCGGGCTGGTCCTTTGCTGTTTCCAGGACGGCCCCATGGGCCAGATCTAAGCACCCCATGGGCCTCGAGTTTGACACCCCTGTTCTAGTTCAACCCCTGGTCAAGCAGGAAACTCTATACCATTTCAGACAAGTGGTTGTCCAACTCCTGCTGTTTGTAATCTCAAAAAGAACTAAGTGCAGGCTATTCAGACAAAATGAAATGGGAGAAAGATTTATTTGTGTGTGTTTGAAAGCTAGCAAAGTGAAACCAACGATAAGAGTAACAGCATTGATGTAACTTTGGGGGTCCTGGGAGGAAATTGTGATAGCCCCAAAAGAGGTATAAAACTTGGTGGATTGTCTCCAGAGCTGGTTTTCATCTGTTGATTCCAAACTCTTCAGATTGGCAGCATTACAACAGAGAGTACTGATTTTAGTTCCTTTATATTTTTCAAACGGGGATGACCCTGTCCATTTGTCCTTGCCACAGGGCATGAGAGGGCCAAAGTTTCAGAAAAGCACCCATGTCCTTTCCTGACATTTAAGAAATTCAGGGAGAAAGTGTCTCAAAGAATGGGGCCACCATTGAGCAGGACCATCACCTCCTCTGCACCCCAAGATGCACCTGATGATAAAGAGGCGAAGCACTCCAAAGCACTTCTCTGCCAATCGAGACTGATGGGTTGATTTGGTTCTTGGATACAGAATAACGGAGTAAAGGAGCTGGAAGGGACCTTGTGAGGTTTTCCAGTCCAACCCCTGCTCAAGCAGGAGACCGCATTCAATTCTGGACAAATGATTGTCTAGTCTCTCCTTAAAAACCTCCAATGATGGAGCACCCACAACTTCTGAAGGCAAACCGTTCCACTGGTTAATCGTTCTCACTGTTGGGAAACTTCTCCTTAATTCTAGGTTGGATCTCTCTTTCATAAGTTTCCATCTGTTGCCTCTTGTCCTGCCTTCTGGAGCTTTGGAGAATAGATCGTCCCCCATTTCTTTGTGGCAGCCTTTCAAGTACTGGAACACTGCTATCATGTCCTTCTTTCCACCAGACTAGACACACCCAATTCCTTCTTCGCCCTCCGTTCTTCATATGTTTTAACCTCCGGCCTCTTGATCACCTTTGTTCTTCTTCTCTGCATTCTTTCTAGGGTTTCCACATTGGTTTTGCATTGTGGTGAACAGTAGACAGTATTCTAAGGATGGCCTCACCAAGGCAGCATAAGGTGGTACTAACGCTTCTCGGGATCTCGATGCTGTTGCTGTGTTGGTGTTGCCTAGGGCTGCATTGGCCTTTTGCAAAGACTCTGGCTAACCATGGGGTCACGGTCTATCTGTTGTGGCTTCTCTGGCCTGCCTCTCTCTCCTCCCAGCCCATCCTGCTCCTCTTCCTTGCCCAAGACTGCTCTAGCCATCAGTGCTTCTTGATCGGCAGAGCCAAGAGAAGGAGTCCTTTTTGTTCTGAACTCATGAGGCTAGCCTGAAGGTTTTGCAAAGCCCAGCAGGGCTTCGTCAAGAGTACAAACCACACATGCGCACACAACCACAACCACACTGCTCCCTATCAAGGACAAGGCAGCCCAGAAGAGGGAAGTCCACCCCGTCCTCTCCACCGTCAGCGCTACTGGCTGGAGACAGACCTGCAGGACCTCAGCGTGGGCGGTCGCTCTCCCGGACAACTCCCGAAAAGACCTCTGCAGGTCATTCAGCAGCCTCAGCAACTGACCGCTTTGCTCAGTGTTCAAGTCTCGCACGTGCTCAGAAATGAAGAACTGGATATTCAAGGCCATCTCATCAAGTTGAGTTTTAGTCTCTGCGAGGGGCTTTGCCAATTCCTGGCCATGTCAAGAGAACAGAAAGAGAAACTGTTAGCAGGGCAAATTATTCTGAGGCTGGGCAGAAATTACTCAACTGGAAGAAATCTCTTCACAGCATCGTCTTAGGTTTGGTTCATTGGATTTCTTTTTGCTCTGAAAGTCAGCTTCCGTTGCGTTCTTTCTCTGGCCAGCCACAAACCAACATCCCTGGTCTGTTGGACTCCAAAAATTTGTTTCTTCTGAAATCATCAGGGCAAGCACATACCAGAGCTCAATTACATCGATTAGGATACATATATCACGAATTAGCCATGCCTCTTTCAGAGCACCACCATATCTGCCAAGTGCACTGGAGATGTTTTTCCTGCCATATAAGGCTAAAAGTTTTGATGGCACAGTCCTGTATTCAAACCATATTTTGGTTGTAGCTAATTAAAAGCTAACTTCTTACAGCTTTCAATCCTTTCTCTGCCACCAAGAGAAAGAAAAAGAATCGGCAGCCCTTAATAAAATGGGATCCAGTGCTGCTCTCTTTTCTCCAAAGGAAACGAAGCCCTAACTTGCTGCGTTGCTCTGGGGCTCTTTTTACAGTGCAGGGAAGTAAGCCATGTCTAACAGTATTTGGCTGAAACGGAAGACTCCCTCTTTTCACGAATGTCCTACCATAAATGTCTCTGTCTCGGGAGGAAGGAAACAAATCCAGCATCTGTGATCAAACTCTAGAAAGGAAACTTTTTCTCAATCCCCATATCAAGAGCCTGCGGAATTCATCACCGTAGATCGGCGATGTCAAACTCACGGCGTCACATTGTCATCATGTGACGTATCACAACTTTCTCGCCCTTCGCTAAAATGGGGATGGGCCTGGCCAACCGACGAAGCATCCAGCCTGCAGGCCACGCGTTTGACAGCCTTGACATAGATGGTTACAACCCAAACAACTCACTGCAGATTATAATGGCTGCTGGCTCAAAGCAGTATTTATAAATTTAAACACAGGGATGATAAGTCCATCCATCCCTCACCTCCTCCCACTGACAGGCCAAAAGCCAAAAGACCCAGTTGCCAGGAGTGGGGAGAGGTTCATCCAAGGGAGAGGATGGAACTGGACGAGTCCACGTTTTGTGGGGAAGAACAAGGAAACTTGGCACAAAAAAACCCACAACTTTTTGCCTGGAAAGACAGAGGGTAACTTCAAGTATCAGAAAGGCGATTCTGGCCACTGGATGCCAGCTGCCAAAGGCTCCTGGGAAGCATCTTCCAGCAGACCCTCCAAGGGCATCCGGGAGGTCAATGCCTGTCATGTTCAATGCTGGAAGAGCCATCAGGCTTCGTTCCAAAAGTTGCCTTCAGCATCTTGTGATATTTTGCGAGCTCAAACAGCTAACGGGAGAACGAATGGTGGTGGTGAGGTCTCAAAAGATGAAGACGGAAGATGGGTAATGAAATGTCACCTCCACCTATTCCCCACCCACCCCGTCCCCAAAACCGCATTGTTCTCGTGCAGACCACCTTAATGTGGCTGTTGCTATGGCTACCTTGTATGGTTGGAGGTAGGGGGTCCAACTGCCAGCTTCAGTCCCAGCACTGGATTCAAGGGCATTGAGTTGCTGGGTGGAGTCTCCCACCCACTTCAGCAACCCTTGCAATCTGCTGTGCAGTTCGCCATGCCGACTTTGGATTTTAGCCTCAGGATAAAAAGAGAAGAGGGGATTAAAACCGCCACGTCAACACAAAAGCAAAACAAGGCTAGCGGAAGGCATCAAATCTTTAGCAAAAACTATCCCCCTTTCAAGACATGGGACAATTCTGAAATGAAATTAATGCCACAAAGGGAGCCTTTCCCTCAGAGGTGTTCTTGTAAGCAGGCTCACAAAAGAACAGTGCCTTTCTCAAAAACCTTTTGCGATATGGGCAGGAAGGTACCAGAAGGTGGGAGGCCATGAGTTCAAATCCTGCCTTAGCCACGAAAGCCAAAGGGGTGACTTTGGGCCAGTCCCTCCCTCTCAGCCCAACCCACCTCCAGGGTCGTTGTTGTAGGGAAAATAGAAGGAAGAAGACGTGTTGGATATGTTTGGTCCTTGAGTAATTTGTAAAAATAATAAAAGTGGGATACACATAAATAAATAAGTAAAGTTTGTAGGGCAAAAGAAATCAAATCAGAGTTTGGACAGACCCCCCCCCCCCCCAAGGTGGCAGAATGGCTTCTGGGTGGTGCTACTTTCGCAATGGGCAGCCAAGGGTGATTTGGGCCGGGGGTGGGGGGGGAATGCCATGACACGGAGATACAGAGGAAAAGGCTGTTGAATGGGGAAAGGCCTAGATGTCTCCCTTTTGGGATGGAGGTAAAACATCTGGCAGCAAACAAGAGAACCTTTCATTTAACACAGCAGTAACACATAGCAGAGAAGCCCAGGAGCCATTAATGAATTGGTTCCAGTCAGCCATCTTTTTTCCTGTTCAAAATATAGCTCTTCTCTTCTAATCAAATGAGCTCCTTAACGCTGCAGTATCAGATTAGTGTGAGAACGCATGTACTTTGTGTGTGTGTGTGTGTAATATTTATGTATAAGTTTTCTATAATATAAAAAAATATCAAATTTAAGTACTGCCCATCTCATATTCAGTATGTGTGTAAGCCATTTCTTTGTACCAACATGCTATGTATGAAAAACAAAAGCAGTATTCTACTGCAGGAAGTTTATTTTAACAGCCATTTCTTACTCTAGGAACTAAACTGCAGCAAATTTTATTGCAGCAGGGCCTCCAAAATCCACCTGACTTTATGGAGGTTGAGCTCCATATGGCCACTTTGGGTTTATGGAAAAAAAAAATATCCCAGATCAACTGCTCTGCGTCACGTGTGAAGAAAAAAACCCACGTGGAATAACTATCATCTTTCACTTTCACTCAGCCTTTTCCTAGAGAGTTTGAGTGCCAGAAGTGTCCTACGTTTGATAAATTGTTCCCACCAGGAATGTGTTTGGTCCTTAAAGAAGACAATACCTTTTCTGCCTCTGCTGCAGCGTGAAGGCTTAGCAGCCAAGAAGTCAGAATGTCACTGACGGAACCAAAAGACTTCCAAAGATTTTTGGCGTCTTTCTCCAAAGCCCTCAGTAATTGCTCAGGGACCTCCTGAGGGCAGCTGGCCACAAGCCCTTCCACAGCTTCCAGCTCCTGCTGCACAGGCGCTGACAGATCCTTCAGTTCCCCATCCAAGACCTAAGATGAAAAGGATGCTGTTAGCCTAAACAAAGCCAGCATCTTCCAAGTCTGGAACCGCTGCCTGCCCATTCCAGGTCACCCTAACCCTGCCCCAGCAGAAGGCCTGCAGCTCTGGCACTGGCTTCACTGTCCGAGCATGAAGTTAGATAGGAGACAAACAGCCGGATTATACAAGCCAACCAACCCCTCAGGTTTTGCTTCCCACAAAGCTCCTCTTTCCATGGCTAAAGTGTAATTAAATGTAATTAGAGGAGACTGGGCTTCTTCACTGTAAGAATCAGAAGGCACAACGTGGCTTTTATATCGTTTCCTCCACAACTTTTATTTTTGGAGAAGGGAGGAAAAAGACGACTACAAATACAGCACATTATAAATGTGCTCCAAGGGTGTCCAGAGCCCAAGCCAAATACACAAACAAGGCAGGAAGCAACTCCATTCATCAAGAGCAGGACTCAGCTACCAGCAACTCCAAGCCCATCATCTTTGCGATTAGCTATAGAGTCCACCCATTTCCCATTCTTGGCCCAGTGGACATTAGGACTCAAGCACATGAAGGCAATTTGGGAAGCGACAGAAGGGAAGAAAGACAGACAGACATGAAGAGCTCTTAACCGTTTGGAAACTGAGGCAAGGATACATCCCTAACCTACCCAGTTCACCTGCTTTTGGTAGAAACGTATTTTTCTAGTCCTAGACATAGAACTAGAAACGCTTGCTTATCTGCTTCTCAGGACGGCTGTTACAGTAACATCTTCACACCTGCGGATTGGCTGAATCCACTTTGGGCTGCAGAGAGGGGTCTCTAAAGCCTTACTTCTAACTGTATTGCCTGGGGGGAATTCAGAGTCTGCTTTCCTTTTGTCCTGCTATCACTTCTGTCCAATAAAAGGATTCTTTAAAAAAAACATCGACGTTTCAAGAGCCTTTACTTTCTTGGGCAAGGAAGAGAGGCTTACACATCCCAAAGACCGGCAACTCCACCCAACTGGCAGAGGGGAATGGGCTGCAAGGGGAGTTGGAAAGGGCTTGGGATCCACAGGGGAAATTTCCAGGGCTAGGAAGCTGCTAATTTGAGCCCAAGGGATTCTTCCATCCCTGGTATAACAGAATCTCTTCTCTGAGTTATAAACCCTCAAGGCTTTCCTTACGTCCCCTGTTCCCAGTTGCCCAGGAAGTAAATGGAGAATGAAAACTGAAGCAGGGCATCTTGCTTTAACCCAACCGGTATTGTGCTCACAGGAGCAGCTACAGGCCCAAACCATCATGGCTCCTAGTCCCAGCCTCAGCTGACTGCCCAGCCCTCCTCTGGATGTCCTGCCTGCAGAGAGCCATGAAGATGGGCCTGGGCGCAATGTTCAAGAGCCATTCCGAAACCAGAAAGGGCAAAAGCATTTCCTAAGCCCTGGGAAAGAAGAAAGCACCAGAAGAGGCTCCTCCATGACTCCCTGGGGTGTAAGAGGGAGGGGAGGGAAAACGCAGGCAGAGTTGCCAGGTTCTGTTACTGGAGCCTTCAGTTCTAGCCCCCCCGGTGGAATCAGTTTCCTGACCTGGACAACAGAGCGATGCGCTCAAGCCGAGCAAGGGACCGGCCCTGGGAGACACGCTTTTCTGAGGCCAGGGCCTGCTTCTCTTACCTCAGCCTGGCGAAGCAGCTCCTGCAGCGCTTGGAGGTCCAGCTCCGCCAGCTGAACCCTCTGCATGCGCATCTCAATGCTCCGCACTCGGGAGAGCAGCGCAACCAGCCTTTCATCGTAGTTCAGGCAAAGCCATTTGCTGAACGGAGCCTGGAAGAGCAGGAGAGAAAGAGCAGGACGCTTTAGTACAGGAGGGATACGGACGGAGAAGCATCTTTTTTCCTCTTGGGCCTCGTTACACTGAGACACTGTTACTCCTTTCTAAAAATATCCCTGTTTCTTTTCTTCTAATCACATTTTTTAAGCTAAAGATCATTTTTCAAAACTCCAGCAAATATTTCTCTGGGATGGCTTAGATCCCTTCCCAAAAATGTTTACCAGACTCTGTCAAATTGTCAATATTCCAACATTGTTTTGAACTAGTTTTTGGATTCGACCATATTAAGTTCTGGCTTTTAGCTGCATTACTGCTCAATTTAAACATTTTAGTGCAGATGTTATCATTTATGCTAGATAATTTACAACACTGATTGACTGTGTACAACTTTGTTAGCTGCCTTCTGGATTTTGATCCAGACATGAGGCAGCAAGTAAATATAGTTAAATAAGTAATAAAATAAAACAGCTATAAAGCTGCATAGTTCTCAGCTTGACAGTTCAAGGAGAAGACTAGGGGATTTGTTTCTGCAGTTTTCTTGGCGAGATTTCAGAAGTGGTTTTCCATTGCCTGCTTCCTAGGGCTGAGAGAGAGAGACTGGCCCAAGGTCATCCATTGGTGTCTAAGGCAGGTCTAGAACTCAGTGCTCCCCAGTTTCAAGCCAGGTCCCTTCACCACTATACTAAAGTGGCTTCCAGACAACTTTCACTAGCTATCTATTTTGTCTTCGTAAATTCTCTAGTTGTCTAGTTCTCACAAGATATGCATGAGCAACCATAAGATTTAAACTACCTACCTTGGTAGATGTGGAAGCATCTGGACATTTCTCTTCTGTGTCTTCCACCACGCAGGAAGAATCATCAACATTCCCGACTTCTCTGATTTCTTCTGATTCCTGCTGCATGCACAGCTTTTCAGAAGAATCCTTTTTGCTTTCTGGAAACTCCCTGTCTTGTAGCATTTGTCCCTCTGGTCCAATGATGTCGCTTCCTTGCCACGACTCTTCTGCTTCTGAAGACATGGGCAGCTCTTTATGATCAATGTTTTCATCTTTTCCAGAGACTTCTTTGACCCCAGTTTCTTCGTGTATGAATGATGTCACAGAGGAGTAAGAACTGAACTTGTCCTCTAAATTTTTTCTGTTCTGAAGATCCTCTGATCGTGACTCAGAAGACCCAAAGGATTCTGTATACTTGGGTACCTGCTCTTCTGAGCTAACATATTTTTGCCTTTTTTTAAGCAATGTTTGTTCTTCTATGGTATCTATCAAAGAATCTCTGTAAAGTCTTGCCTTTTGTACAGAAAACTCTTCTGGTGCATCTCTCTTCTGGGTAATATTAACTTTTCTGTCATCTACAATGCTGTCTTCAATTCCAACATGCTGCTTCTCTTTCCTGCCTACCTGATGGTCCTGACTTTTAACTTCACCTGGTTTAAGTGGGCTTGTTACCCTGCCAGATGGATTTTCCTGCAAGGATTCTGCACTGCCAGGGATTAACTCCCCCTTGATTCTTCTTGTCAGGGTGGTGTCCTTGGAATTTGATGAGGGAGCACTCTGTTTCTTAATCTTTTTTGCTTTCTTCTTCTTAATGCTTTTTGAGTCAACGCTTTCCAAAGTGCTGAGTTCAGGAGCTTTTAATTCTGAACCTTGACTTGGTAGCTCCATTTTGGCATCCCTAAGCAACGTGTTATCAGCTTGCTTCTTGGACACAATCTTGGCAGAGCCTTGAAAATGTGTATCATCATCTTCTTTCTCTTGTTGAATTATAGAACCGAGTTCTTTGGATGCCTGACCCTCTACTGATTCTATGTACAGGGTCCTCTTAGCCATTTCAAGGCCAAGGGATACACCAGCACTTTCTTCTGGCTTAAGCACTATTTCTTTTTGTTCCTGGTCTCCATTAATCGAGCTGCTGTCCACAGGGAAAGGTCCTTCCAGTATCTTTTCAGCTTCCTGATTACTTCTTGTTTGCCTTTCTGGCTCTCCTTTAAAAAGTTCCTTCTTCCTCAACTTATTTTTCTTTTTACTATTTTTTTTCTGGGTCTTCATTCTCAGGTCTTCCCCTGGTTCCAGTCTGAAGGCAAGCTCAGGTGCCAGTTTGTTCTCCTCTAAAAACTGACTGAATGACCTGTCCGCAGTTGAGACAGTAGAAGGGGAAGGAGATTCATTTCTGTCCATCTTCCCACCTGCTTTCAATGAAGCAATGCCAGCATTGGCAGAAGTACTGGAGTCTGTTGCTTCAGATGGCATCATCACCTGTTCTTCACTACTAGAATATGTATGAATGGCCAATGTTTCAGGCTTTGAGGCATCATTTTGCAGCAACCTCTGGGGCTCAGGGCCTTTATGTTCTTCTAAATCATGTCCACATTTATTGCTGGCTGGATCAGGTTCTTCAATTGACCTGGCTAATTTGGGGGTGATTAAGCCTTTTTCAGTGGCCTCTTTCAAGGTTACCCTCTTTCCACTCTCAGCAGTAACAATCCCTCCAGTCAAAATCTGATTAATAGCAATGATTTTAGCTGTATCTTCATCAAGAACTTCTTTTTCTAGAGCAGATGCCAATGACAGTCTTTGGCCCGTAGAAGTTTCCAGGATGCCACTTGTGTCTGCCTGAGACTGCAGCAACCTCAAAGCAAGTGTGGGGTCTACTTTTCCAAGTTTAACTGCCTGAGAACACAACAGTACATTCCCAGTCACCTCATCTCTTATGTCTTGAAAGGGAATAACTTCTAAGTATCTATGCCCTGACTCAATGTCAATTTTGCTCCTTCTGACCAATTCTGAATATGGGACCAATCTACAGCTCCCTGGATAAAGAATAGCTTCCTTCATTTCAGAGGCGATTACTGCTTGGTCCACAACTGGTTTGGATATTAATCCTTTCTTAACAGCTTCCGTCAGTGGAATTTTCTGGCCAAAACCAGGATCAAATATGCTTCCAGTTGAGGCTTGTATTTCTTGAACTTTTCTTTGAAATTCTGAGCTGATTAATCCAAGGGAGATGGCTTGAGGTAAGGACACCATTTTGTTCATTTCAGGATAAATGGAATGGTGTAGGCACATGTCTTCTGCCTTTTTGAGATCTTGGTAGAGGTTTTCATCAATCAATTCATGTTGCATAGCATCCTCTACGCAAAGTCTCATGCCAGTCTTGTGATGAAGGATGCCTCCGTTGGCTATCTGCTTAGTTAGGAGTCTAAAGGCCTTTTCCTCACTCAGATGTCCCTTTGTTACAGCCTGAATAATAGTCAGTGGTTCTTTAGTTTTAGGATCCAAGATACCTCCTATTTCAGCCTGCAGAGCAATGAGTTTTTCTTTAGTTGTGTCTTCAGCATATTTGCCCTTATATGCTTTCTCCAGCTTCTTAAGATTTTCTTGAGTGGATTTGTGTATTAGGCCAAGGTTGGAAGCCAAAGTGACTGACATTTTTTTGCCACGCTTGAAATCAACAATTCCTCCAGTAACTATTTGCGCCTCCAGAATTCTGGTAGCAGTTTCTTTATCCAATAGCCCGAACTCAGATGCCTCTTTGACGGAGTAAATGCTTTTGTTCCACGGGTCAATAACGCCACTTATGGTTTGATCTGAAGCTAATACCTTCTGGACAAGGTTCTCATCCATCAATCCTGCACTGATTACTTCTTCAGTGGTTAACGACTCAGAGGTCTCCGTATCAAAGAAGCCGCTAAACATTTTCATCTCACCCATCACTTTAATGGCTGTATGGCTGGGCACAGCTCCGCAGGCAATGGCCTCATCCAGGAGCATTTTCTTCCCTGTCTGTTCATGAACTATGCCACCTTCTTGCACCTGCATTAACAACACATTCAGAGTGCTGTCTTCTGCAGATAGTTTTGGCAATACAGAAGTAGCACTTTGATAGGCAGAAACTACTCTTTCGTCTGTAGCCAACTGCTCCCTTTTAATACGTCCATCTACAGGTTTCCCTTCGGCTTGAATAAAAAGGCAATCTGTTGATCCATTTTGCACTTTTCCCATGCTTGACCAGTTGGTAGCCTCTGGCCTGCTATCTACTCCTGCAAGAGTCACCTTTTCTAAAACGTGAGATTTTTCCATCTTTTCCAAGTTGTCAGCGCTCAAATCTATTTCTCTGACATCACTTTTTCCCATTTCTCTTTGTTGCTTTTCCAATGTCATCTTTTCCTCTTCTGATAGTTGTTTTTCATGCTTGGCATCTTCCCACTTGACTTTATTCCTAGTTTCCATTTCAAAATTGGACTTGCATTCTTGCAGCTCCATTTGACTCTTGTTCAGTATCATCATCAAACCTTGCTCTCTTCTGGGGTCATCTATCCCACTTTTGAAGTCTCCTGAAAGATCAGCTTCTGTTTCTTCTTCCTTCACATTCACAAATTCATTTGTATCTCCAACTTCCAATTCAATTATTTTGCTAGGTAGAGAAATGTGGGGTTGCAGATTTTGTTCCTGCTTGTTTTCTGATGCAGATGAATTACGTTTCTTTAAAATTATTTCACTGGGGGATCCAGTTTCTTCAATTGTGGCCTTCCTGCCAACATCCTCACACCATTCTTGGGGTTCCATTTTGCTAGCTTCTAAGAGGTCATTTCCTTTTGCTGGCACCAGGATTTCGGAGAGGCTATTTAACTCTTCATCTACCAGAAGCAATTTTTCACCGTTGTGGATGTTTACATAGCTGTGAGTCATCAAACAGAGCAACATCCTTTCTTCACAGCTTCTTAAGGGACCCTGGTTTTGTTCTCCATGATCTGCTAGTTGAGCAGAGGAAGAGCTTCTCCTTTGGAAGCTGCTTGAGGGGCCAGAAAGAGGCATCCCTGGAACCAAGTCAGGCAGGCAAGTTGATTTTAATGTTTTGGCAACATCTTTATTCAGGATTCCACAATCAACAGCTTTTTTCCACGGAAGGATTTCATTTGTCTCTGCTTTAAAAAGTGCTTTGATGTTTTGCCTGCTTCT
The DNA here is from genome assembly GCA_032468155.1 of Oxyrhabdium leporinum. Lineage (NCBI taxonomy): Eukaryota > Metazoa > Chordata > Lepidosauria > Squamata > Cyclocoridae > Oxyrhabdium > Oxyrhabdium leporinum. Next base: position 63,616 of record JANHFL010001808.1, on the reverse strand, counting down.
TAAAATTTTATCAGCCAGCTCAGAAGTTAGGATACCTTGCTCCAGAGAATCCATAACAGGCACAATCTCTCCTGACTCGGGCCTCACAAGTCCTATAAATGAATGAAGGGATTCCAGGATCATCACTGCAAGCCTTGATGTCACCAGGCCTCCCTCTATCGCTTTCTGTAGTGAAAATCTCTCTCCAGTAAGTGTATCTATGATGCCACCGGTCTGCAGTTGTCTGACCAGAAGATCACAAGCCAGTTTTTGCTTAATTAAATTATGTCTTACAGCTTCCTCCACAGTTAGCTGGCAATCACTTTTGGGGTCCTCAAGGCCACCAGCAAAGAGATGGGCTTCTAGTAATTCCATTGTCGTTTCCTTTTCTACTAGTCCTTCAGGCGCTGCAGAGAGGATGCTTCCTTCTTGACCTGACTGCAAGCTTAGCATCCCACCTGACACCTGTTTTATTGGGAGCAATTTCAGTCCTGTCTCCTGATGAGGGACACACCGCTGCATCAGATCGCTGAAGCTAATTTTCTCAGCTGAATTTGGGTCAGTCAAAGCCTCCTCACAAGATTTTAAGCAAGATACCAACTTCTCATGAAAATGATTGGTAATGATGCCTTTTTGAAGAGCATCTTCTAAATCAATTTGCTCGTGGCTGGAAGGATCCGTAAAGCTTCCAGTGAGAAGCTGTATTTGTGCTATTTTTAGCCCGGTATTTTCACTGATGGTTCCATTTTCGATGGCAGCAACCACAGGATGAAATGGGCTACCTTTGAGTTGCACGTTCTGGACCAGCTGGACAGCATCCTGCATTTCCTCCAAATGTTGGTAGACCTTGCCATCTGTCATGTCTGTTGTTAGGCATTCTGCCAGGGAGAGCTTTTCACTGGCATTGGGAACCATCAGGCCAGCTGTGACCACCTGGGCTTCCAAGAGGAGAAGGCCTGTTTCTTGGTCTAGGAGACCTTTTTGCATGGCGTCAAAAATAGAGAAGACTTCCATTGTGCCAAGATCTAGCACTCCAGCAATAGCCTCATTTCCCTGGGACAGAGGAGCAGGGAGAGGAAAGAGGGGAAAAAAATCAGAATCACAGGAATAGTGGGCCTATAAACGCATCCCAGTCCAAGATGTCTCAGTCATCTGAAGCATGGTGAATACTGAACTAGAGAGCAGAACTTAATTAGGATGGTAATTTATACGCTGTATGACATAACATGGGAACCATTTTGATCTTGCAAATGTTTTCAGTTTGGTGCTCAATCTAGCCAGGCAAGTGAGGCACTACTGAGACATTTTGGGCACCCAGCGAGAGCAGCAAAGCAGCAGGAGCATCCTTGCAGCCACTTTCCCCAGTGGAAAAAGACAGAGGGAAGGAGAGAGAAGCATACTAAGAACCACAGCCATGCACTCCTCGAAGTCCCCTTTATTCAAAGGAGGAGACAGGAAGCACAGAAGGACCACAACACAGCTCACCCCGGTGGACCCAAGGAAAGGGAGCAGGAGAAAGCATGCAGTTCCCCAAAGAGGCAACAGGTCCCCTTTTTGCTTTGCAGTTTCACAACATCCCTTTGACTGGTTTGGGAGTGGCAGCCTAGAGGAAGGGATGCAACCACGTGCTTTCTACTATCCAAACTTGACTTTCTTCATTTCAAAACACTGCAGTTCTTCTAAAGTCTTTATAAGCCATTCTCACTTAACATGGAAAAATCTAAATCACACGATGTTTGGGAAAAGTTAGTTTGAAGCAGTGGAAAGAGCTGGGCTAGAAACCAAGAGATCATAAGATGGAGTCCTCCTTTTGGCACTATCCCTCATGCTCAGCCCAACCCACCTGACAGGTTTCTTGTAGTCATGGGGAAGAGGGAGCATTCTGTACTGTCTCTTGAGTTGTAGGAAATATTTTATTTGAATTTAGGAGCCACCCAATTCCAAGGGACAACGAAGCCGCATATTAAACACAGTAAATGTGGTTTGCCCTTGGAGGACCAAATTACCTGCTTACCATTAACCACCTCCCCCTGCAAGCACAACTGTGAAGAAATCCTTTCCAACCACAGGGAAATTGGGCCTGAAACCACTGCAAATACAATTCTACCAAGTGATCCCAATGACAAGGCTACAGTTTAAGCTGATAGCCTCCCTCCCACTATGACACGCTGTGAATCTTTACATCTTGGAAGTTTTGGACTATCAAGACTACAGGTCCACAGGGGAGAAAGCTGTGGAGCACTCTTCCATGAAGAGATTCTTCTGTTCAACCCAGAACTGCACCCTGTGGACCTTCTCCTGCTCCCTGGGCCAAGTGAGGCAGGACGGCAGTTCAACGGCAAAGGCCTTCCAAGCCTGCTACCACCACAGCTACGACTCCAGACGTGCACAGTCAGATATTAAAACAAGAGAGAAAGAGAAAGAGGAGAGGCGTCAAAAGGCTTTTACTTACCCGAGTTGGGGGCTTTGCCGTGAGCAGTTAAAGACAGAGCCTTTAGGTAGCAGCTCAGCCGTATGGCACACACAGTGTAAAAGCTGGGGTTAGCATCCGGCATGCGACTGTTTGTTTTGCACAAAAGTAGAAAGAACACCCACACAGAGCCCAACCCACACAACTGGCCCACATTTCTAGAGTGAGAAACTCCAGGAAGGTTAGTTTTTCAAAAACAACAACAGAAAATTGTAAACAAGGATGGTAGTTACTCTGAATAGTAAATAAACACAAAACAAAACAACAGGGACACATCATCATGCTCAATGCAGAGGCTTCTGCTAGTTTTGGTGTTTGGGATGTGCAGTTCTGTCTGCTCCACCCATTGCCTTAAAACTTGAACGATCCTTCTGTCCCCCAAGGGTTGGAGGCTTTCCACAAGCAGAAATGTTTAAGAGGTTCCATGCAACCATGAAGCACCCAAACCAAACTTCAGAATTTCATTCTTATTCCCAAGTGAAATTGAAAAATACCCCTCGGATTCCTCTCCCTCCCTCCATTTCCCCAGAACCAATGACAACGTGTTCCGCATCAGGCATCCAAAATTATAAAGGGATGCTGGTTCCTTAAGTGGGATCACAGCGGACGGGACAAAATATGTTGGCTTTCCTAGGTTGGGACAAAAGAGAATTTAGCAAAGGAACCCCAAATTCAGTGGTTATAATACTTGGCAGAAGAGCCCTCTGGTGATTTTGTGATTTTCTGATGGCATCTGCTGTCATTTAAAACAGCACCCCTTTTTTTCCGCAGGGGGTATGCCCAAGTAAAAAACTGACATTTATCCGTCTGGCTGATTTGGTTTGCAATGCTCCAAAGTAGAGGGATCCTGCAAGCATTAAAAACACAATTCCACACAGATATACAGGTTGCATTGGACACATGAATATCACATTTATATACAATGATATACAGATATATTCAGATAGGACTTATGAACAAAGCAGTAACAAAGATGGGATGGATGCTCAGACAATTGGCCAAGGGCATAAGAAAAGAGAGCACCAAGTAGCAGAAGGCTCAAAAGAACAGGACTGAAGGAAGAAACATATGGACCATTTTCGATCACTGACACCTTTAGGACCGGAGAGCATCGTAGGCTATGAATTGGCTGTGTACAGAGTCTTTCCATGACCAACTGAGGCAAGAGAAAAAATATTTCTCCTTGCTCTTTTGGGATTACAAGTATAAATCCCATTTCAGCCAAGTTCTTAATCCTGCTTTGTAGGTCATCTGGCTTAGGTCTGTGACTTTCACCTTTTGTTCTCCATTTCCTGAGCAACTCTCCCCTCCACCTTGACTGTCTCTTCTACATAGGATCTGCTAAGGGGTCCTTGGGTAGTTCCCATAAGTTTTGGTCCCTCACTCAGGTGTCGATTGGCTTCATTTCTTGCAGAAGCAGCCAAATGCAGGAGAGGGACTAAGATGGGAGCAGACCTGGACATTTCCTACCCTGTGTTTTTTGATCTAAGCCGTACTTATTTTCAAAGGACGGATGGTGATAAGGTGGGAGGCCAACCTTGATAGGCCTTTCACAACTGCCTAAGAGAAATGTTACTGGAGGAAGCACAAAACTAAACATCCACTCTGAGAAAGAAAGGGGAGCCCTTCAGGGGACAGGCCTAGTCTGCCATCTACTAACTGTTAGCTGCTATATGAAACCCTCTCAGCTTGGTTCCAGTAATCCACACAGACCGAGAATTTCCTCCTCATGTGGTAATGGAGTGGAAGACTAATGGGTGTCTGCCTGTATGAACTTTCAGAGTTTGTCAGATGTTTCTAAGCATGGACTTTCTCTTCCACCGCTGGGGAAAGAATGCCACAAATGTGGGAAACAAAGGGAATGAGAAAAGAGCTACCTTATGTGCCATCTCCTGAGCCATGTGTCTCTGCAACTGCTGAAGCTGCTCTGTGGAATCACAGCAGAGCTGCTCGTAAGTTTCTTTGAGAGCATCCAGCTGGACTGAAATTTGCACCTTCTCCTGGTCAGAAAGCCTGCAGCATGGGGAGAAAGACAGCTTGGAACAGAAACGCAGCCAGCGGGCAGCCAGGAAGCAACAGCAGCCAATGGAGATTCTGCATTCCCATACACAAAGTTGCCCATGCAAACGGTCATCCTGGCCAAACCCCTTGGACATCAATGGACCACACTTTTCTGAGGCCTCAGATGTGAATGGTGGGTGGCTAGTATAACTACTCTACTCTATTAGCAGGAATAATTGACAATTTAATATGTCACCATTTCCACTTCCTATATCCAAGATGTGGCTGGAATATAGGAAGATGGAATGACTTACTAAGGCAGCAATGCCCAACCTCTTTCTCTAAGTGGTCCACTACCACCACCATCAAGATCTTCTGGAGACCTTCAAATGGAATAAAAATCCATTACACAGGGTATGATAAAAAGTAGTCAAGATCAAAATTCCGTATGGCTTTTATGTGTGTTGACTGCATCGACGCAAACACCATCATGACTTGTTTTACCACCCATGCAGATATCCTGGAGAGGCCCTCAGAATGGAGTGGCCTAAAGCCCCCCAAGTGCCACTCCTGCATCAGGATCTTCCAGGGGACATTTTTCAAGATTTTCTTTTTCCTGCCCATCAATGGCCCATTTCCAAATTTCTGGAGAGTTATTCTACATAATTGTTTTCCCAGAAAAAGGTGAAAATCATGAGATTTCCAGTAAAAATGCAAATAACTTGTACAATCTGGTGACTGCCAAAATTTCATTAAAATTATTCTGGGCTCTGCCTTGCAGGCGTCCTGCAGTCCAACTTCCCAGACTCATGTTATTTTCTCAACTTACTTGTTGTTATGCTTTGCAAGAAATATTTGAGTCGTTTTTATAGCTTCTGAGACTTCCTCCTTCTTTTCAGCCATTGTGCTAACATGAAGAACATACATTTTGTCTGTTAGTTTGCTTATATCTCACCCTTATTATTTTTACAAGTGGTGAACATATCCAATGAACCTTTATCTATTTTCCTCACAAAAAACAATCCTGTAAGGTGACTTGAGTTAAGAGAACGATTGGCCAAAGTCACTCAGCTAGCTGCTTTTATGGATAAGGCAGGACTTGAACTCATGGTCTCCTGCTTTCGGGCCTGGTACCTTAACCACTAGACCAAACTTGCTAATGTAGGGAATTTAAAGCTATTATGACTTGAAGCCAATGACCTCTGATTGATATGTAGCATTTATCCAACATATGTTACATATGAGAAAATATTAGATATTACATGTATGTAATAAGAATCACATGGTCTAGGTCTATAATATGGGATGAAATATTATTACTACCCATACCATTGGGTATTGTGCTGCCACTCCTTATATCAGCAGTGATATAGATCCTAACCAGTATAGTCAGATCTTCGTCCATAAAAGAATACTTTTACAGTCAAACACATTATTACAGCTATAAGGTCAGGGCCCAGTGTACTCTGAAACAATTAATGATTTTCATTCCATCTGTCGTCAGCAGAAAAGAGCTCCATAATGTGAATGGCTACATTGACAGACACTCCTTATAGATTTTAATTTAGCATTTATTGACCATGATGATGGACCTGATAAATGTTCTGAATGTACAGGTTTATCACAAACTGTAACCACAGATTTCATTTGTATTGTAGCGAAGACGTCAAACATATTACATGGCATTCTTAAGCTGAGTGGCTTGTTCAACAGATGGCAGTATATGTCAAGCAGTGGGATTTTGTTTTCCTGAAATGGGTATGGATAGCAAAAAATGATGATTCAAATGCAGTGCCTCATATAATCTATAAATCACATCAGTTAAAATATTAGAAAAAGAACCACTGGATAGTTTCCAATACTTTTGGATTTCATTTCTAATTACCCATTATTAACACCCTAAATACTCTACCTTCTGCCTTGGCACAATGCTTCTAAAATAAAGTACTGGAACAAACAGAGTAACTAATAAATGAAAATAGATATTGGCAGAAAAGTTCTTTTGTAATCAAGGATTTCAACTAAAAATGAAAACAGAGAATTAGAAAAGCACCTATATTCTACAGGACAAGATGAGTGAAATAATTCCCTCCCCTCCCATCTCTGACAAAGACTTTAGCAAATTGAACTATCTTCCTAAATTAGATATAAAACGAACTGAATTGAGTCCAAATACTTTATATAAACAGATTCAGAATTAAATTGCATGTTTCTAATGTATTTCTGTAGAAGGAAAAAATAAAAAGCAGTATATTTACTTATGCTCTGTTTTACTTGACGTCTACCTAAATATAACAAGAGGCTTTAATTAAAGTATGTATTAACAGAATTACAAAATAAAAATTGTTAGAAAGGACTTTGGAGGTCTTCTAGTCTAACCCTCTGCTCAAGCTATTTCTATTCAACTCTTTCAGACAAACGATTGTCCAGTCTGTCCTTAAAAGCCTCTACTAATGAAGAACCTTCTGTGTATTCTTTCGTGAGCCTCAACATATTTTTATATTGTGGTGACCAAAACTAGATGCAGTATTACAAGTACAGGTAGTCCTCGACTTACAACTGTTCATTAGTGACGGTTCAAAGTTACAGCAGCACTGAAAAAAGTGACTTATGACTGTTTTTCACAGTTATAACCTTTGTGGCATCCCCATGATTGTGTGATCAAAATTCAGATGCTTGGTAAGTGGTTCTTACTTATGACTGTTGCAGACTCCCAGGGTCATGTGATTAGTTTTTGAAACCTTCTGACAAGCAAAGTCAATGGGGAAGCCAGATTCATTTAACAACCAAATTACTAACTTATTAACTGCAGAGATTCACTTAACTACTGTGGCAAGAAATGTCATAAAATGGGCAAAACTCACTTTAAAATTTCTCACTTAACAACATAAATTTTGAGCTCAGTTATGGTGATACGTTGAGGACTACCTGTATGGTCTTACCAGGCATTATAAAATGATACTAACACTTCATGTGTTCTTGATTCTATCCCTATAAATGCAACCTCGGATTGAATTGGCTTTTTTGGTGTCTGCAGACTCCAAAATCTCTCTCACAGTTACTGCTATTGAGCCAAGTTTCACTTAATCTGTACCTGTGTATTTGACTTTTCTTGCCTAAGTGTAAAACTTTACTTTTCTGTCCACTGAATTTCATTTTGTTGAATAGGATCCAAGTCTGTGCTAATATGAGCCAGCAGTATTCTGCAGTCTTTTGTATCTTGAACCTGTCTTCTGGTGTTAACCCTGTCTTCTAGGGATGTTGTATTATGTTATTTATGTTTGTTATGTTGTATATTAAGATTCTCCTTGTGGTTATAGAAAGATGTAATAGATCTTTCTGTAATAGATAGTAATTAGAGTACAGACAAGAAGATGACAATGAAATTGGAGGATTTGGTCAGGAATTTTAGGGAATGGGGATGTAGAAGCACCTTTTAATGGGAGAGGTTTGATCCAGCCACTGCTAATAATTGAAAGGTTATTGTTACACAAATTTGTTCTAGAGCGTTAAACCTTAAAGATTTATTACTGAATAAATTTTTAGGGGATACCAGTTTGATAGCTAAGGCATCAGGCTGGAAACAGGAGTTCACCATCCCAGTCCTGCCTTGGGCATGAAGCCAGCTGGTTGGCTTTGGATTAGTCACTTTATTTTAGTTCTAGAAAGGAGGCAATAGAAAACCATTACTGAAAAACTTTGCAAGAAAAGTTCAAGGACTTGTCCAGGCAGTTTCTGAGAATTAGACAAAATTGAACAAGGGGAAAAAAGATTTTATGATTCATGAAGTTCCTAATTCAATTCCAGATCAACTGAACATGCCTTTGAGAAAGAATATTATACAGTATACATATTCAACTTTTATTGGTTAGGTAAGAGGGAAAGGGGACACTTGGAAATGACAAAGAGAGAAATACTGAGATTTACTTATAACTCATTTAAGAAAACAGTGATTAGATATGACACATATATCCTTGCACCAATGACCAAATAAATGTGGTATCCACACAACTTTATCAAATAATCCCTCAACCCACTCTAGCCAATACAGCTCAACTAACACAAACCCTAAAAAGAATTGCACTGCTATACATCAACAATATCGCAGAAACCACCGACAGACTATACAACCACATGGAATCAGTGTGGCATAAAGCCCTTCAAAACATTATAAGCAAACCAAAAGACCCAACAACCCCAGAAAAAAAACAGGAGTCATCTACAAAAGGAGTTCCCACCCCTGGTCTGTGGACAAGCACTGGTCCACAGCATGCCAGAAACTGATCCGTGCAAACAAGCAAAGCCCCTTCTACGGGATGCAGGCAGCATGTGA
>JANHFL010001808.1:36044-46569 GCA_032468155.1 Oxyrhabdium leporinum | reverse complement strand
TCATTTTTGTAAATTGTTGTACCCAGACGTCACACCGTGTAATGGAAGATTTTGTATAAAAAAAATAAAATAAAAATTTATTGGGAAAAAAAAAAAGTATTTAAGGAAGGATCTTTTTGGAGGAGATGCTGCCGGCAGAATCAAGACTGCATATCTGGTCTCAATCTGTACAGAACCGTCTCTTATGCCAACAGGCTCCCCCCCCCCCCCCCCAGTCTGGATTCTGCTGATGATTTGACATTTTCTTTAAGCACGTGAATGTAATGTTCAATATATGTTAGGGAGATACTATTTACTAACATTTGGGGAAGAAAGAGGGATAGAAAACAAGCATAATAACAAAAGCAGTCTCACCCCGAGATTTAGAAAGGGCTACTGAGCATTTCAAGCAACCCCAGAGTTGTACAGAGCTGGCAGTCCCATGAAAGCAATATTATGCATCAAAGCAATGCAAACTCTTTCCGGTGAGCTTGTGCTGGAAAGCTGCAACTCAGAGAAAGATTCTGAGTGAATTTGCTTCTTCCAATCGGCAAGAGGAAGAAGAAGCAAAAGGAAGAACTGAAGGATATCACAGCTCTGGATCTCTCTCAGAAGTCTCTGCTGTGATTTGCAGGAAGTTAGGAAACAAAACAGGGATTCATTTTGCGAGGAGTTCCCTCTTAAAGGTCCGCTCTTAAATTCCACACTACTGCAGGATGACAGCACAATCTGTGGACTTCTCTGTCCTCTTACCTAAAGAGAACTGGCAAACTGTTCAAGCGCACCCCCCACCCCCAGTCATCTGGAAATGCCAACCTCCTGCTCGGCCATTCGGAAAGTATTTTCCTGCAGAGCATCCCCGTCGGTTCTGGTGCTGCTTGGTGTCCGGATGGTGCCCACCAGCCGCTGCTCACATTCCTCCAGGTGAAGCCGGACGTTCTTGAGCTCAGAGAGGTACGTCCGAGAAGCCGTCTCATCTTTATCCTCTGCGCACATATAAAAGAAGTGAACTTTAAAGGGTGAACTCAAATATTTCACAGATTCAGGGCCACATGCCTGTTTTCAAGCCACAGCTTCCAGACTGATATTCACACCCCACCATCTCTGGCTAAAAGAAAGCCAAGCTGGCGGGCAGCGGAGCTGAGCCTGAACCCAGAGTCCCAGGAGAGCACGCTTGACTGCCCAGCTAATGGCTTCCGACTGTCAGGGGACCTTCCCTTTGTTCCCAAGAGAGGCAGAGACAAACCCCTTAAAGCAGCAGCCAAGCCCACAATGATGACTCTCTGCTGGGGGCACAGGAGCCCACTGAACTGGGCCGCCTGCTCTGAGCTGTCCTGCTCCGCAGGTGAGGGCAGAACGAACTTGGACAGGTGACTGGGAAGTCTCACACAAGATCTGAACATTGGGTTCCTTATTTATTTGAACTTGCTGCCAAATTGATTGTTTCTTGCATTCTACAACTCTCTTTTCCTCAGAACAGACTGGAGGCCTTCACAAATAAACCATGAAAACCATCTCAAATACAATCACCACAATTAAACTCTCCAATCCCAATGAACTTCAGGCAGCGTTCAAAACCAGACCAACAGATAAAACACAAAACTACCAGACAGCCTTAAATACCACACAGATATATTCTACTCCCAGCTCTAGGGGCTGCTCTGAACGTTACACCAGGCTCACCATTTTCCATGGACTGCAGAAGCCGCTGAAAATGCTCTTTGCACGCATCGACCTCTTCCTCGAGGTGCAGCCGATCCGCCAGGGAGAAGATCTCCGAGTCTCGGCTGTCCTCCAAGAAGTCTTCCAAGTGCATCTGCAGGTTCTTCATGGCGTGGTGGCACTCTCCTGGGGCCAGAGCCCGCAGCTGTGAGTCACAAGGAACACAAAGCACAAGCTACGTGAGGATCATGGCACCAGGCTGGGCAGTCAAGGCCGGCCCAGTAGCCCTAGGGACCACTCCACCTGTCAGGCACCTGGAATCTCCAGCCAACCATCTTCACAGGGGTTTAAGCCACTTATTTTCCCAGTCAGTTTCCCAGTAAGTGCATACACTGGCCAAGATTTCTACAATATGGCTACATATTGATTGGGAACTCTGTACGTTGCAGTTAAACAATGTTGGGGGAAAAGTGCAAGATGCTAGCGGAAAGAACATTCATTGGTGAAGAAAACAGTGGTATTTCATAAATATCTAAGCTAATGCAAAATTGTATTTAAGCTTATTGGGGCAGGGAATTGTCTTCTACGGAAAGCCGTTATATTGATAACGTCATCTGAATACAGGGAGTCCTTGATTTATGACCAGAGGTACTTACAACCCAGTTTCAAAGCTTCACTGGCTGCCCCTCCGTCACATGACTGCATTTGGGGTACTTGGCAACCAGTCTGTATTTTCGGCATTTGCAGCATCCCGTGGTGACGCGATCTGATTTTCGGCATTCTTTGATGGAAACTGGCATTTACTTCCAGTTCCCAGCCAGTTCCAATACCCATTTGCTGTAATGGGTTTGTTTAATGACTACAGTACATTTACGTAGTTCACTTAATGACCACTGTAATATCGGGAAGAATCGCATGATGACTCACTTAACCACCATGATTTAAGATCATCGTTCCAGGCTCAATTATGGTCGTAAGTCGAGTACAACCTACTTTTAATCAGCTAAATTTTACTACGAAATCTTTGGTTGCAAACTGACTTTTGAGTTCCCCGCTCTGCCAATCTTCTGCTGCTGGCAAACATTTTCTTTTCATTTTGGAACAGATGCCACCTCAGGTCCTGTCCAAGGCCTACTACTCACAAGACTATATTTCCTCCACTATTTTACTCTGCTCGTCCTTCCAAAAACGCCAGCGACCAACTTTCTAGAGATCTGCATCGTTACCTTCTCCAGGTTCCAGCTCTGCATCAAAGTGACATCTTTCCTCAAATAGTTCCAGGAGACCAGGCTTTTCATGTTGACATGCAGCTGGTGCCATAAGGACATCACCTTCTGGTAGAGCTGCTCCACTCTGCAAGAAGAAGGCAGAGCAAAGGTTTCCCTGAGCTTTTCCTCAAGTGAGCTCCGTCACTGAGCAGCACCTCCGTGCCATGAAGCCCTGGCTCCTGTTGACAAGGAACTCAACAAAGGATGAGCACGGATTTCAAGTACTCTGAATCTCTGCAGGAGCTGATCTCCTTGCCATTACGGTCCTCAAACTCCAGGCACTTGACATTTCTCCTCTGACTGTCCATGTTCCCTCCTGGCTCTTCATGAACATTGTTTTTGCCATTGTTATGGCATTCAATTGATACTTAATTAGTTTTCTCCTGCCTTTATCTGGGACATTTCTCACATTCTCAGTCTGGCCAACCGTCTGCCATTTCCATTAATCAGTGAAATGAGTGGGCCTCCAGAAGTTGTGGGCACTCCAAAACCAGAGATTTTTAAGAAGAGATTGGACAGCCATTTGTCTGAAATGGTATGGGGTCTCTGCTTGAACAGGGGTTGGACTAGAAGACCTCCAAGGTCCCTTCCAACTCTGTTTATTCTGTTCTGTTGTTCTAACCGTCCCACTCCTGCTTAGCTTCTGAGATGGACCAAGCGAGGCGTGGACACCTGCAGTTGGTTTGCATACATCTGTATTTTATAGCACTGTTCTCAGCTCAAATATCCATATCTGTTTAAAAATGTGCATTTAAATTAAAATGCGAAAAAGATATTTGTACAAGGATGAAATGCACACAAAATACATATTTTCTGAAAATCTATGAAAAACGTGACTTTTGTAGGTATTTTAAATGTTTACTTGTAGTTTGATAGGGACCTCTATTGTTATTATCTAACAGAAGTTAGAAATATGGGGATATAAATGCAGGACAAATGTTATAAAGGAGACTTGTTAAAGTAGATAAGTTAAACATTATTGTTATTATAGTATTAATATTATACTGATGAATAACATTGTAAACATTTTGATTATGATGGCTTAAAAATAATTGTACCCAGACAACACACTGTTTGATTGAAATTGATTTTTTACATGTTATATAAATAAAACATGAAAAAAAAAAAAGAAACTGAATGGAAGTCAAGGGGGAAACTTTGTGGGCATAAGGGCATTTTGGCAATGTATCTATGACATACTAATTTAGTAATTTTTCAATGTTAGCTATACGAGATGTTACAAAATTTGCTCATTTGATATTCTAAATAAATAAACAATACATATCTTTATAAAAATAATAAAGGCAGGATAAAATAAATGAATAAATAGATACTTACAGTGTTAACAAATAATATTACCTTTCTTTTTTCACAAGAATCCTGTTGTTTAAGGGTATGAAAGAGAGTTTTGGATGCTTAGCTGCAGCTTGTCTGACAAAGCTAAGAAAGAATAAACCCTGTGCTTTTCTTTTATACCTGCAAAATAATCCATCTTCCACCCACGCTTAAGCCAATGGATCAACTGTAATTTCACTCAATGCCTCAATATTGCTTGATGTAATTACTATTCTGCCATATAGTGATGTTATCTCTTTCTTTACCCTTAAACAGATTGCTTTTTCAATTGTCATATTAAAAAAACGTCACATGGTAATCGTATGGATCAATGCCATTTGCTTGTAGGAGGAGAGCTGCTTTAGTCCAAAATTAGGAGGAGTCTGGTAGTCCCTTTTCAAACTAACAAATTTTATTAAAAGTCACAAGCAATTTATCAGATTAAATTGCTCATGATATCTATCCTTTTAAAACAAATTTGTTACAACAATATGAACAAATTCTATTAGACTCCTCCTGATATTTACCATGTAGATTACTCTGTCATTGTTAACTGCACTTCATTGTCCTGTTTTTTTAAAAACAACTGCTGTCATAAAACAAAAATAAACACTGTTTTGTTGAAAAAATTCCCTACAGCTTTTTAAATGTCCCAATTTTCCTTTTTCCCCTATGAATCTTTTTTCCTGTCAATAGAAACCAATAGAGATTAGTAAGAAAGATACATTAATTTGCACATTATTTTACACAATATTGCTTCCATTTATATTTGTTTACTCTGTAATATTTTCTTGCTATCTGCAGTTTCTCAGAGTTTTTATTTTGGATTGATTCACGATGATTTCAAACAGCCACCAACCCCACAACATACAGATAATGCTACAAATTCCACAAATTTCAGAACAAAATTACATTTCTAATCTTCTAATCACAGAAGACATTTAGATGTTTTTTCTCTCTATGCAATATGCAAAATTCCTTTTTGCTTGGATTTTGAGTAAGAGATAATTTTGTTACTATCTTATTTCTGAACATTTCCACAGAAACTGAATATGAACGTTGTTTAGCTTCTCCAATAACCTAATTCATAGTCAAGATATTCAATAAACTTAATGGTTTTCATTCTGCTTCTGCCTTTCAGCATGTTTGGTTGAGGAAATTTAATCATTATTGTTCATAGTAAGCAGTTTTAATTGTAGAACTGTAATGAACTGTAATAACTATAACTAATCTAGTTGAAAATGTAGCATATTTTGTCTCAAGGAACAAGTGAATAGCTATGAATAGAGTATTTTATTTCATACTGTTACCCAAAAATTTATTAACTAAATTTGTAAACACCAATTTTTTTACTACCAATGAAAATAAAGACTACTGTATTATTTGTGGAGGATGGGAACTGGAGCTGAAAAATTAATCAAACAATTAATCAACTGTGCAAAATTTGACCAGTGTTGCTGTGTCCACATTGCTGAGAGGAATACCAAGAATAGGTTACTGTATGGTCTCCTTGTGATGTAGATTCCAGTATTGTTATACTGGCAGTTAATATATTGAATTATTATTGTTTTCTAATGCCTTTAGGTAAATATATTTGGAGTGTGCAAAATTATGGATAATATAGCAATAAGGAGGAGGAGAGTGGAAAGGGGAGGAGAGGGGGAACAAGAAGAGAGGAGATAAATTTAAGTTGTAACCATGTTCACGGTGATCTGAGATGACATCTTATTTAACAAAAATTGAGCTGTCTCTCCCACACAGATACCTACATAATATTGTAATCCTTCATCTTTGCTTTATGTAAACTCTTTAGAACTTATTCTGAGTAGATACAGTAGCTTTATAATCAAGCAGGAGTGATCTGTGATGACTGGAACCTGTGCACATTAACAGACAAAAAATTAGACTTTTATATAAACTAGACTTTACAGTGCTGTATGTGGCATAATATACATGATCATTCAAGTGTTATTATAAAGTGAATGGACATTGGGCAGTAGATTTTGTCATGCATCTTTTGGCAACAGTTGCATTTTGGAAAACTGTCATCTTACTAATAGAAAAAATGTTCAATGGAGATCCTGTCTTGTTCATATTAATATCAATGTTTACTCAACCATCATACAATTTAAGATAATTACATTTTTCTGGGCAAATCATTTTTTACTTAATTTCATTATATCTAAATTATGCTTCCCGTCAGAATTTGAAGGACTTATTTTTATCCTTGAATCCATGCAATGAAACAGATTATGCTGAAAGACAATAACTGATTCAATGTCATCAAGGAATAGGAAAGGGCATTGGTTAATCCAGTTCTCCAACAAAATGTCAAGGGCAAATTCTTTATATCTATGGGGGCATCTCTCTTCTTTCCTGTTAGGTAATGACTTGAGCTGTAGTTCTTTCTCTTTGTGTCTGTGTGCATCTGTGATTCCTGTGCCGATGTATTTTTTAAAATTTTCATTATTCATTGTTTTATCATAAAAAGTAAAATACAAAACGGAAAAACAAACAAGATGAAACAAAAGCATACATTCAACCCTTACAATAACAAAGAAAAAATGGTGTATGAAAAAAGAGGTAAAAGTAATCAAATAAATTCAACATTTAAAATATATTTCATTTTAAATAAATTTCAACTTAAATAAATTTAAAACCACCCCTGGCTGGGTGCTGAAAAAAAAGAAAAAGCAGTATATTCTCTTTCCCTTTTACATACATACGCATATACATACATACATATATATATATATATGAAGAAAAAGAAGGGGGAAAAAGCAGCCAACAGGTTACAGTAATCTTCAAATCTGTTAACCATCTGTTATATTTAGCATATAGAAAGTCCACATATGGTTTTAGTCTCTTATAAAGCTGTGTAG
Source organism: Oxyrhabdium leporinum (assembly GCA_032468155.1). NCBI lineage: Eukaryota > Metazoa > Chordata > Lepidosauria > Squamata > Cyclocoridae > Oxyrhabdium > Oxyrhabdium leporinum. The sequence continues at coordinate 39,443 of JANHFL010001808.1, read as the reverse complement.
TCCATTATTTCTAATAACAACCGGTTAACTTTGCCATCTCTGCTAATTCAGTCAGTTTCAAAATCCATTCAACGTGTACCACTGTATTGTTGATTTAAGTATAAAATTTATGCTTCTGTTTTGTACCACTAACAAACTACTAGTCTTTTGCTTTCAGGATAGCAGATGCATCATGTCAGTTTCCCAACTATTATGCTACACTAGCATTCAACAGAAGTCCCTCAGAACTTCAACGTAGCATAGCTAGAAAAGAATCTGCAAAGTGGGCTACAACCACATTAAAAAATTATTGTCCTTTGTTAGCATGAGGATGTCGTTGCCTCATTTTATCTGCAGCAGTTTAAACGTGCTGCCCTTGCATTTTCAAATTTCTCTATCCTGTGCTTCGTGGCCCTAAAGCCAAGCAGCTTTGGTTTTTGACATACGCGACAGTTCTGCCAGGAGAATCTGTTTAACGCTCACAATTTCCTTCAAATTATTAGTATGAATTGTTCCTGATAATCGCTGTATAAATATAGCTCTAATCAATATATTTGTGTAGGCAAATGTATGTGTTATATTGGGTGCAGAAAAGAGGGTCCGCTACAACCTGTTTGGCCCTGAGCCCATCTTGGGCTGGGTCTAGTCTAGTTACATGCATGGGTACACTCAGCCAAAACACTATTTTTCAGCACAAGGTAATGTAAATATTAATCAGTTCAGTATAATTAAATCTTGACTGCTGTATAGAATTGGTTGCTTTTCTTATTATGATCTTTTTCAAATCACAAAATGGACCACATTCGAGCAGTCTGTACATGGAAAATGGCAAGCCTTTATATGCAGGTTTAGACCATGGGATTTCAAGACAAAGATATTATCTCTCCATATCAAATTATATATATATGGCCCAATTACAGTCGGCCTTTTATAGCAAGCTTGGAAAAATAACATCTTTCGTAATATATTTACTCTCTTTCCTGCCTTTATTTATTTCTGTAATATGACTTCGACATTGTTCTATCCAGACTTTGGTCACATACAACATAAAAAAATATGAAAAAATAAATAAACAAACAAAATGGCAAATCAGAGGAAGACTTAACATTTTTGAGAAAATGGGGTGATGCAAATAAGTAGGGCTTGCAGACATTGACAGCGTCAGGCTTTTTTCTTTTTTGAGAGGAATTTTGGAATGTTTCTGAGTTTAAAAAAAATAAAACTTAGTTTAGGGTTCATAAACCATGTTTTCTATGTCAAAATGGTGAGTTTTAGTATTTGTAGTGGGAAAAGGATAAACATATTCTTCTGGCTTGGAAATCAACACTACATACATTTAGACTGAAGAACATGTAATGATTAGTCAATGTTTTGTCACTCATTTCCTTAGCTAAAAAAACTTAAGAATTTAATTTTAGAAGTGCATTATTTTTAAAAATCATTTTATTACAAAAGCCATCACTTAATCTAGAATGTTATTGCATATCTAGCTTTTCATTTGCACTGCTAGTAATTCTGTTTTTCTCTGTTCTACTCAATTCAATTTCCTTGTAACTGGCAATATAGCAGTAGTTTGCAATCAATGAAAGAACAGCAGGGATCCTCTGAAGTCTTCGAGCTTGTAATAAGAATTAGATGGAAAATAAAAAGGAAATTTCTGTGAACAATAATGTCATAGCAGCAGTCATTTTTATCTTCGTATGCATTTTTATTACGCATATTTTCTGTGAACTGGGAAAAACAATTTTTAAAAATCTGGAACATAAGATCAAGTTCTACTCACTCAGACTATAAATGTATTTATAGTAACTTTAATATGCCATAGAAAACTAAGGTCCTAGAAATAATATTCTAAAATTTCAGCTCTTTACTCTTTTCCATTTTTATTTATTTTCTCATAGTACCTCAGATTATATGCTGTGACCAGATAACAATCATGGTTATAAATCATTCATCTGTTTTGCATATGTTTTTATTTTATTATTATTAAAAGAATAGTGCTTAATGCACTATCTAATTCTATCCAGTATCAATCAGGAATCCCACAGTTCATCCCTTTTACTGTTTAATCGGGAGTCACTTCATCATGGTGTGAAATGATTAGGAAAGTGAGAAAATTTGCATTCTGTGAAAAGATGCAACAACGTGCAGTTTTCCAACCCAACACATCACAATGAAGGGCCAAAACTATTCCCTTACCCCAAACTCCTATACAGACTGCTATACAGGATCTGCTCCCCTTGTGTAACCATTTGAGCAGAATTCAGTCTGATTTGGAAGAGTTGTGCTCTCTCTAGAGCGCTCAGATTTATGCCTCAGAAATATCAGAGTCAATTGGCCACTAGGGCTCCTGGCACTTTTATCAGTTTCTTTGGGTGACATTCCTACTTATCTAAGTAGGGATGGAAATTCGATAAGGTGCAGTTTGACATATCTGGGATTCATTAGAATGGAGAAGCTTAGGGACAATGAACACATTATATTTTTAGATGTCCTGTTTCAGGTAATCTTCCCAAACAAAATGTAGACAACAGGTCTTCTAGTTCACATTGAGTCCAGTCCAGAATTCTAGCTGTACATTCAAAGAATGGCTATGCTCAGTTGTTAATCAACGTGATAGTACTTCCTCCACTAAATTTGGACTTCTTCACTCTCATGATATAGTCACTTTTAACCTTACACTGAAATGTTTTATGTTGCCAGCCTGAAGAATACTTAAGTTTAGTAGTGATCTTCCTCATCTGAATTCTTGTTCTTTCAACAGGGCATCTTGAGTCCTTCAGTTTTCACTATTTTTCTCCTGTGAGAGTAAGTGCAGCACATTTGTTCAATCATATCCCGTTGCAAAATCTTGGATGTATATATAGACAGTGTTGAGCAGTGATTCTATTTCAGATGATGTTTTTCCTTGCAGCTTCATGTAAAGGAGGCGGGTGGGGTAGCCTGGCAGATATTCTTGATATTTGGTAGCCATGGTCTGACTTGTTCAGTATTCTTGACAGAAGACTCAATGCAATGACAAACAGTAGTGGTGATAGTGAGTCTCCTTGAAGGATTCCTTTCTTGATGTTAACCCCTCCCGGTCTATACCATTGACCAGCAACCGAGTCTTCCATTGCGCTATTGAACTTCCCATTAAGCTTCTGATGTTTCTGAGTCCTGTTATTTCTAGGCACTTGGTTTTCCAGTCATATCTTTGTGAGAAATATGAAATCCGTTTATAAATTGACGACAGATCAATTTAGCTCTTTTTAAGGCTTTATATTTGTCCCTGGGTCAGCTGAAGCAGTGGAGTATTTTGCAAATATTGTGGAAGGATAACCAATATAAAGGTAGTCTCTCCATTTCAAAACAAGTTTTTGAAATTCTGTAAAAATATTATTTCTGCTTACTCTAAGACACTGGTTGATTTTTAGCTTT
>JANHFL010001808.1:6681-23412 GCA_032468155.1 Oxyrhabdium leporinum | reverse complement strand
CTCAGAATATTGCCCCCACAATCCGGGTCCTCATTTTACCTACCTCGGAAGGATGGAAGGCTGAGTCAACCTTGTTGCACCAGTTGCTAGTAATTTTCAGGATTCAATCAAAGTAGTGACTAGGCATGGCCTGTTGCCAAGATTCATCAGGATCTGCCTTATTATATGTCTGAGGCTGCCTGCCCAGTCTGGATAGCTAAGAGATTCCCACCCCCACAAAAAGACATTTTCTGTAGTGGTCCTTATATGGTGGATTCATATGCTGCCCTCCCCTTCTGACATTTCAGAGGCCCTGAAAACCTTTCCGCCCCCACCCTCCTTGTTCAAAGGGCCTTTCATTGCAATGTGGAATTGTGGGCAACCACCAGTTTTATCCATTTTGATGTTTTAAAGTGGGCTTTAGATGACCTTCCCTAAAGCCTGTGGACCGCGGTGGCCTATAAAATAAACCACCAGAGCCAACCCTTCCTAGCACGTAGCTTTAGCAGGAAGAACCACGCCGCCAAGTGCTTTTCAGAAACTTTCATTCCATTTCAGTTGCCAAGAGGAGCAGAAGAGTGATAACCCCCCCCACACACACAAAGACACACATTCCCCTTCTTCATATCCAAACACACAACTAATCCTGCTGCCTCTCACACAGGTTCATCTCCCTGCCTCTAGCGACCCAGACGGAAGCCCCAAAGGAAAGGGGAAGTGGTTCCCCTCCACAACCACAGCCTTGCCGATGAGATCCTCATTCCTAGAGGAAGACCGATGTCCTGCCCCCCCCCCCCAGTTCCAATCGCAGCAAACAACCAGAAGTCTTCTCCCTCGTGGCCAACTGCTTTTCGCTACTCCGGAGACCAGCTGCCTGTAATCATGGTTGTCCCCGTGCCGTAGCCCAAAGAGAGACTGCACACCAGAAAACAGAGATAAAAACAAACTGTTTCTAAGACCCCTCCAAAAGAAAAAGCATCATGTTACTTCAGGGGCTGCTATAATTGGACCTTGAGGTTTTTAAAAAAAAAAAAATTGTCATGCCTTTATTATTTTATATACTTTAGAACAAATATAACCCAATACTTTCCTGTTTTCTTACTTTGCCCTCAACAACAACCCTGTGAGGTGGGCTAGTCTGAGAAAGAATGATTGACCCAGTCTCCCAGTTGGCTTTCATGCCAAGGAAGAACTGGAACTCACAGTCTCCTGGTTTCTAATCTGGTGTCCTCATCACTGGGTAACTGACTCTCTGAGTTGGGATGCAATCCGCAGCTGAGCTCAACCAAGGCTACAGAATCCACCATATTTATATTTGGGATAGAAGGGATCTTCCACAAATGACTGTGCAGCAACTGAAATCAGGAGCTATTTCAGATCTGACAAGAGGAAAACTGGCCAGAACTTACCTTCAGCTTTACAGGGTTTTGGGGAAAAGATTTGTCAGACATCTGTATCGTATGCTGCTTAATCCAGCTGATGAGTGTTTCTACGCAGGTTTGATATTCTAACCACTTTGTCTCCACTTCCTACAAGAAAAAGGGGAAATCAAGGACAATCAAGTGGCATTGGATGGAGAGGAAACACCAGGCAAAAACTGAAGAAAGCTGAAGGAGGATCACCAAAATGGGGCAAAAGAAAAAAACAGAGACCAAAACGCACACTTTCTGTTCAGCTTTGCAAAACGGCTCGAGGCCAGTGCCAAGGCCCCAAAGTGACCGAGAAACGGCTGGGCAGGACGGGATCTCAGTACCCAGCTATCAATGCAGCAGAGGAAGCCAAAGAACAATCCTAAAAGCTGGATTTCCACCAAGAGGCAGCAAGGAAGAGGAGCGCATAGAAGCGCAGCTGACTCTCTAACCTGACTTCCACCAGATGAGCCAGACCATAACTTCCAATTCCCTGCCAACACACCTCACACACAATATAAAGATGAGGAAAGTTGAAGCAGGACAGCAACTTTTCTGATAATCTTCAATTCAGCTCTTCGAAGAATTAGAAACCAAACTATCAGTTCTTTTCCTGTACAAGTCCACTATTTGTATTTTAGCTGACCAAAGGCCCTGGCTATCGTATCAATCCATTGCCTTTCTCCTTACAGGTACACAGTGACAGCACTCCCTTGGAAACAACAGTGCCAAGAAGTTGCAGAAAAGCAAAATGTTGCGCAAACTCTCCAGGCTGAACAAAGAGTAGCAAAACTTACAGTGGCACTAATTCCTTCTCCTCCCTCAGGGACTTTGGGGAAGGCATCATAAATTGAAGACACGTAAGTGATTACAGATTTTTCATCTGGTGAAGGGACATCAACATCTGAAAAAAAGAAAAATGACTTGCGTCTAAAGCTTTTCCACGACAGCGTTACTTCGCATTTCATGCAGGGGAATCAAGACTGTGGTGTGCTCCACCATGGAATATAAATTCTCTTATGAACCAGGAAGATATTCTTTTCTCTTGAACTCTTCTGCCCTGAAGTGGTGATTTTTTTTACATAGGAACTACTAACCTTCTCTCTCCTTTTTCAGCAAAGTAATTAAGAACAGAGTTCTTACCATCTGCAATCTCAAATTGTATATTTCACAAGAAGCTGTATGATGCATTGTTCAGACCGGAACTAAATGTAGGCCTCAGATTCTACAGGAATCAGTGCAGATCTATTTTAATCCATTAAATGCCTCCAGAAAGCCCAGAGGCGTACATGCATCTTGGGGTAATGTTGGCTTTTTAATGGAAGCAAATTCTTAAAGTGCTTTGGAAATCAGTAATGCTAGATAATAGTAATAAAAGCAGTCCTCAACATAGGACCACAATCAAGCTCACAATTTGGGTTGCAAGTCATTGCTTTGTCATGCAAGGCACCCCTGTGATCATCTCACTGAACAACTGCAATCCCAGCTCCCTCCGCCTCTGCAGTGGTTAAGCAACCACTTGGGGGCATCTCAGGTTATGGAGGAGACCCTGGAAAGCCCTGCGCCCTCTGGTTAAACTTCTCAAGCGACCCCAGAATGCTGAGAAGTGAAGGAGGAATCTACCTGACTTGGAAACCTAGTTGGTTTGGTCACTTCAACATCTAAACTCTCTTGCTTTCCGGGGCCCAACTTTCTCAACTTATCTCCACCAAATGCAATGCAACGTTCCCTCAATCACCTTCGGCATCCAGCAACCTGGTGACCCCAAGCCGTTCAGCAATCTCAAAGGCCTGCTCCAGGTTCTCTCGGTTGCTTTGAATGTAAACTCTCTTCATGTCCACAAGATCTGGTCTGTAGGAAACAGATAAGCCAAACTGTGACGGCTCAGCACTTGCAAGCAAGCGGCACACATCTGCTAAAGGAGAAAAGGAACAGCCTCATCCCACTCTCCACCTGGGGGGACACAGGTTACCAGAAGGCCTCTGGGGATGTAGATGATTTGTGAAGGGATGCCCGTCAATGGTTAATTTCTGAGGAGAGCATACTGAGAAGGCCAGCAGGCTGATGGCATCCTTTTCTAACAAGGAAGCCCCCCTTGAGCAAAGGCAGCTCCATCCCCCTTCTCGGAAAGTGAAGGTCTCCTGGGGAAGATCTGTGGGGCCCTCCCACCTCCTCATACAAAAGTGATCTGATTTCCTAAGCACCCACCTCCCAAATCCCTGCAATCAGAACAGTTTCCAAAGTTAAATCCTGTCTTAAAAGTGGAATCACTCTAAAGTTTCACAGTATGGAGGGAGGGATTCTAACCAAAATTTGCCTATGAAAATTACATCCATTTTCTTTTCACATATTCTCAGGGATGTTAATTGGTAGCTTTGGGGTTTTAGCCCACAGACCCTGAGAACAAAGCAAGCCCAAACGTTTGATCCTGGCAATGTAATTCCTTCTCCTCCTAATGTGATGACTTGCAATGACTGGGGGTTCATGGACATAACTGAAAAGTCCCTCTCCCCTCTCACTGGAGGTTGCCTTGCTCGTCTAAAGTTCTCAGGAATTAGAAGAAGCTGCCGAATCACATCTCGGAGTGGCTGCCTGTGGGTTCAGCTGGGGCGCCTCACCTTTTTTAGGGTTGTTGATCTGGTTTGCCATGCTCTGTGGGTGCTCTTCAACAATGATTACTACTAGTAGAAGCACTTGCATCAGCTACTAATAAATAACTAGCATTATTTAATGTATTTTCTAGGATATTTTTTTTTTAAATGAAGTATCTCCAGGTCAGGGGTGGCCCATGGGGCTGGCCTGGAAATATTGAAGGACCAGCCTGCGGTGCCTCTGCCGGCCAAAATGGGCTGCAAGGGGCCACGCGCACCCCGTTTTCATCTGGCAGAGTGCTACATAAGCAGATCTCAGGGTTATCCCATAAAAATAACATCCAGCTCCAGAATTCCAGATGATCCCACCTGGAACCTTCATAAGGGTGGGGCAGAGGAGGGCCCTGTAGTCTTCCATAGCCTAAGGCCATGGAGAGAAGGTGGACCCTCCCAAAATTACATTCTGGCACCTCCCCTAAAGTAGGAATGAAAGACAACAAAACCTGCTAGAGGTCGTGGGGAGAGAGGTACATTTTTTTCTTTTCTGGTGGAAAAAATCAACCAGCGGTTTCCACTAATAAATAGTGACTAAATTAGTAAACCAGCGAAATACTGTGGACATAATATACTTATTGATCAACAGACCGTTGAGATCTCTACATTATGGAACTGGGACTATTTGTGCCAGAAAGTAAACCTCCCTTTGTCTGGAATAGCTGTTTTGAATGCAAAGGGGGAAAAATGCGTCTTGAGCCTGTGTCGAACCCCGCCATGGCCACGCCCCACCATCACCCCCAGCCCTGATGCGGCCCTCAATGAAATCGAGTCTGACACCCCTGTTCCTGGTGATTTGGGAAAGACACAAACACAATAAATCAAACCCAACAGCACATCACTGTTACTCAGAGTGAAAAGGGGAAATGGGGGGGAAAATCAGAAATCAAACCATTCATCTGACTTTGGTACAGAGAAGGGTCAGGTGAAGGGAGAGGCCTCTTTACAAGAAAAGCTTTGGGCATTGGTGGAGTGAAGAGGTGGGGAAGCCACTACAGAAGGAAGCCCCTCAATGACCCTTCAGTAGCATCCTGGGGTCTGGCTGTCGGATTTTGATCCCAAATTTTTTTATGGCCTCCACACAGAGCCGAGTTAAGTCTACGCCAGCCCCCTCCCCCCCCCCCCCAAAAAAAAAAAAGGCATGTGAGCTGGCAGCCTTTTAATGTGTTAGTCTGAAAATATGCTTCCCAAATTCTGGTTGCACAAAAAAAATCTTTCAATGAAGGTTCAAAAAAATCAAACAAAAGATTGAATTCAGTAAAACTGATTAGTCAGAAAAAGTAAAACTTTGAACTTAGCTTGGGACAGTTTCAATATCCAGGTGCAAAACGCAAATATTCCAGCATTAGAAGTGTTGCCTATTTTGGACATGGTTGAGATGGAGGAGAGGGCTTCTACCTACCGATATCTATGGATGACGGCATTGAACATCTTCCCGTCACTCCAACAGGAAGAGAAGTTGGAGCACTTGAGTTCCACGTAACCAGCCGTTACTTTCTGTGACCACAAAAGGAGCTTTTCTTTAGCAGACATGTCCCCCGACTCTCCACTGATGTAGATGTCAGAGATCTGAAAGATAAAAACAGGACCGCTAGGCCATCAGATGGGTACCCACACGACAGCCCACGTCCGACAGCAGAGGAGGCCCCACTGATGACTCCTGAGGCTGTGAGGCGGCTGGTTTGTGTTGGGTGATTTTATTTTTCAAGGGGGAAAAGAATGAGATGGGTCCATGTGATGTGACTTTTGGGGGCAATTTTCTTCACAAAACCCAACAAAACAAGAGAGAATTGTCAGCTGGAAGAGGAGAATATGTGATGCATTACAACATACAAACCCTATCAAGCCCGCCCAACTGATCAAGCTCAAGGAAGCAAGAATTATTCAGATTTTAGAAAGGCCTCTTTAATGTTAGATTTGGGTAAAGGCAAGGTCTTGGAAACCCCAAAAGGAATGGCCTGCCCTCATTTATTAAGGTGGAGTTCATCTAAATGTTCCCAGGTTTCCTTCTACCTGAATTAAACCACCCACAATTTCTTGCTTCCATCCTTTCCTGCCCTCTGTACAATCCTAGCTTTTATTCTTGAAAAAAAGCTAGGTTGCAGCTCATAAGCAGGTGCCTCCTCTCCCCCTTGAAGAACCAGAGAGAGAGCAGGGACACCGAGTGAGAAAGAAGCTACGTCTGCCTGCATAAAACCCAGCTCCTGTTCTGCTGAGACTCAAATGTCTCAGAGCTGCCAATTTCATCAGTCTGAAGAGAGGATGGCATTAGGATCTCCTTCCGCCAGAACTTGTCACAGATCAAAAAGCAAAAGTTATAAAGTCAGCAAGCTGTTTTCTAGTCTTGTCCAAACTGCCAGGGCAAACCATCCACTACCAACTCTTCAGGCTTCCTTGCTCCACCAGAATGTGTCATCAGCAGGCAGAGGAATGGACAGAACATAAAACATCCTTTCTTAATGCAAGGAAGCGTGCAGAGCCCTTCAGTTGGAAGGATGGGTGTTTCATGGGGAATATGCTTTACAAAACGTATGGCCAATCTAGTAGGGGTCAGCTTCCTGGATCTGAAAGAACTTCCTAGTAAATAATGTCCTTAAAAGCAACTATATGGTTAGCTGTATCATATTTCATAACCTCTAGCTACGATGCAGCAGACTTCTAGAAGTAGATATTGCTAGATCAGTTGATTTGCTGTTAGCAAGAATATACACAATCTTCCCAATACACAACGCAGAAACCAAGCCCTAAGATTATTTAAGTCCAGAGGTTTAAATTCTTATGCCTCTTCCTCCTGCTTTTGAGTCAGCAAGCTTGAGACTGTTCTTTTCCCAGCCTTGAGATTGTATTGCTGACACACAACTGCTACCTGGTCAAAGCAACACTATCCAGCAACACTACTTTGGCCCTTACTGGTTGGGTGGACCAAGCAAACCAGCCCGGTGACAGCCAGAGCCACTATTCATCTCTCCTTGGTGAGTGAGGCCAGCTGGGTGTCCTTTTCTCCCACAAGGAATGCAGCTGACTTTGGGCCCAACAAATCTTTCCAGTTGCAGCCAGCGGTGGACCACCACTGACCTGCAACCATCCGATATCTCCGACTCCCCAGCTGCTGTCTCGCATATGTAGACAAACCAGTGAGAACTTGGATCCCCCCAGGATGCTTTCTGCTTTACCTTTCCAACTCTGATACCTTTGGAGCTTAGCATTCAGCATTTAGGGGAAGGATATCAACAGAGGAAGATAAACACGATGAAGCATTATTTGTCAGAGATCCAGATTTAGACAATACAGTGTATAAACATTTGCCGACAAAATCCTGTTCCTGAATCAATTAAGTTATTTATATTCTGCTGTACAAATTGATTTTCCAAATGAGCATATAGTAAAAGAAAACTTATTCAAGCAAAAATAATTGCTATATTAAGCATTAACACCCATGGTAGAATTATAACTAGAAGCATACTATATGGTCATCTATCATAAAATACTTCCAAGATAAACATTCCTCATTAGGCTTTCAGCCTGGTTCAGTCCTAATCCAAAAATCAGATACAATTAATGATTGTTTATAGACTCAGAAATCATGGTTTGAACTGTTTATGAACAGCAATCTTTTTCTATAATAGTTAAGTGTTACATCTTCATTGAATAAACAACTGTGAAAAGATGGCTTATTTCTTACTCTCACTACAAAAACAAGATGAATCCAAACCCTGGTATCATTAGCAGTGACTACATACATTCTGCTGAACAAAACTTTCCTTAATCATAGTTTGTTCAACAAGCCTGGGTTAAATATGATATCCAATTCAATAAACAAAAGATAACAACTGCGACACCATAACTTCTGGTCCTATCTGGGCTTATCTAGGAGAGCAAATGCTGGATTTTTGTGGTAGAATGGAGTCTGGATTCCCAGCAGGGAGGGACCAAGAGACAGCAAAGTTGAGATGGGTTGGGCGGAAGAGGGCTAAGACAGCTCTTCCCTAGAAATTCTCACAATATATCCCAACAATACAACATTCCCAAGTAGATTTCTATCAATAGGTGAGAAATAATAAAGGAAACTGTTTGGAAGTAACGTTATGTGTTTTTCTCAGTTCTTGGGGCCTGACAATTTTACTGCCAACAGTATCCCACCTGTGCTGCCCAAAGGATCAGCCCGTTCATGTTCCAGAAATCCAAAGCTTCACAAGAAGAGAAAGCGGGAACAGGGTAAAGCAGAAAACGACATCAGCGCCTGGATTCCCCCCACACACATTTCACTCCGGCCTTGATCTATGCAATGGAGCCCTTGTCAGCCCTGAACTCCTAGCACTGAAGGCGATGCCTGGTCCGCCAGGAAGGCTGCGCAGGAAGGGAATGGCTCCAGGCTTCAGAATGGATGGCCTAAGTAAAAGCTGAGGTTCCTTAGGTACTGCGAGGCAACCGTCAGGCTCCCCTGTCCCCAACTCCAAATCCCCTCTCTACCTGCCTGCATCCTTTTTGCACAAACTGTCAGGAGCAGGCCTAGGAAAAGCGATGGCCCAGTGACCCAATTCCCAACGAGAGGGAGAAGGGGAAGGCTGCCAACTGTTTTTGAGAAGTATGCGCCCTTTCAGGCTGCAGAGGAGTGCCGACAAAAGAGGTGAGCTTCCCTTCACTCGGTCGCTTGTTAGATTGTCACTAATTCAATACGAAGAGAAAAGGCTATGTGTGAACAGGCAACAACATGACTGCGCTGGAAGGAAAGGTGGCTGAGCCAAGAGGATGCCCATCCATGTTTTCATTTCAGAAAAACCACTGCAGGGTTGGAAGGTTCAGAGCAGCTCGACCCAGGAAGGTGGACGCCGGCGGGGCAGACCAGGACAGCAGTCCCACACTTCTCAAGGAGGCCAGATTCAGGGAAGGGGCTGCCTTAGAGGGTCTCTGGCGTTCTGCTTTTCCTCGCCCACTTTCACTTCAGGACAGGATGTAACCTGGGGAGCCAAACTGCCAATCCAGGATACATAACAATTTGGCAGCAAATTCTTCTGCTTCAGGGCACCACAAGTTTTGTCTAGCCTTGTTAAGCTATAATTGGCACAAACTGCCTCAGGAGAAGTGGGTGTCTCTTGCCCAACCTCATCCCTGGAGATATTTCAGTCAGTGAGTGTTCTGTGAGCCTCCTCAAATCAGATAATTTACTTATTTCTTCTTTTCTTTCCTACCAGTGCTACTATCAACTGGATGAACAAGTATTTGACTTCAAAATGTATTTTAAAGGAGCACAGAATTTTAGAGAAACTTCCTGGAGAGGGGTGTGTGAATGTGCTTGCCCTAATTTGTTGACAAGATGGCTAACAGGGTGTGTGTTGTGGGTCTACCTGTCATCACAACATCACCACTTCCTTTGCTTCCACTCAGTTCGTAGGGAAGCAGTCCGGGGTCCGAGGTCCTAGTCCCATGGGGCACCGTGCCAGAAGCTAGAGAGAAGCATGAATCCTGGAGCACGGAGAGGCCTCTGAGGTTGATCAAGTCCAGCTTGTTGTTCAATGCACCCCTGACCAAGGTGGTTCAACCTCTGCACTAATACAACTGGTGAAGGGGAACCCAGCGACCCATTGGCGACTGGTTCCATGATCCTTGAGTTGCCAGGAATCTTCTAAATCTGCCTTCCTGTCAGATGAATTCTCCATTCTTCATGACAGGGAACAGATCTTGGTCCTCTTTGGTGGAAAACACCAACAGGAATTTTGCATCGTATTTATTTATACAAAACCCTCCAACCTGCTCAATCTATAAACTTTGAATCATTCTGTTAACAATGACAACTCAAGGATAAACAGTCTCAGCACACATTGCAAAGGCTATCCGTAACTATCATCGGGACCAAATAATCAGCAGGATAAGATGAACTTAACTCCCTTCAGGAAGGACAGTGGTGGTGGTGATGATGATAAGGCAGTCTGAAGTTGAGGGGGAAGGGCAAAGGGTTCCACAGTTTGAAGCCACCACCAAGAAACAACATCTGCACTTCTCAGAATGCAGACCCTCAACCCCACCCAGATGCTCCAAAACCAAAAGGGTCTGCGATAAAATGGGGCCAAAGCACTTCGGGTTTTATAGGTCCTTGGCAACGCTTTCAATTGGACTTAGAAGCCTAGTGAGACAATGAACCGACTATTAATACTACGCTACGAAATCTACTCCATTGCATTTTGGACCAAGTCCCACCTTGTCCCAGATGGGAGGGTGGAGGCAAAGAATGGGCCCTGGAGAAACATTCCCACATCGCAAAGTGGCCTTCCATAATCCAGGAGTGACTTTCCGTGTCGTAAAAACCTAACTTTCCTGCATGCATGAATGGGATGGGTGCAATGGTTGATCAAGAAAGAGGCAGTGACAGCAGGGAAAGCCACCCCCTCGCTCAGGTGCAGCTGCTCTAAACAGGATTAATTCTGTTTATGGGAGGGCTTAGAAGACCACAGGCTGATGTAATAAAGCCTTCATACAAATCAGTGGTAAAAGGCACGTGCTGGATTGTGTCCAGCTCTGCTCCCCCCATCTTAAAAATTATACTGTTACCAGCTCCCACGGGTGGAAGGCCACGCAATGGGGGTCTTTTGCAGGGGACAAGAGAGCCCGTTTAGGTAACCGTCAAATGACAAAAGAGAAAAATCTGGGGAAACCTGTGCTCTGCTCCCGCCTAGCCATGGAAACCCACTGGATGGTTGTGGGGCAGAATCTCTCTGTCTCCCCAACCAGGCAGAGGGATGCAGTAGTGAAGACATTCAACCAGGAGCAAGGAGACCCAGGCCCTAGACTTCCCTTAGGCACGGAAGCCAGGTGGGGATGGTGGTGGTGGTGGGGCAGTTGGCCCAAGGAACGGCCAAACCAGTTCCCCAAATCCTGCCAAGCAAACCAGTTTGAGACCAAGAGGGAAGGGAGAACTGGCCAAGATTTAGAAAACCAAGCATGGGGAAAAGCCTCTTCCCCTCCCACAGTATTGAAACAAAGCACAGGTGGATTCGGGACCCACAGAAGGAAATAATCGTTTATTCAGCAGCCCTTCGGGATGCCCACGGAAGAGGGGCAGGAGGGTTTTTTTCAGGCATGACCCTTTCTCCCCAGCCCGTTTGCCCTCGGCCAGCCTGAGCTGAGGGACACGGATTCTGCCCCTGGCAGCCTGGCGTCTCTTCCCCGCCTCCAGCCAAGAGGCAGAAGAGAATTGAATGGCTGCTCTCTACCTCTCCAAGAAGCTCCCAAGACATCCCCAAAGAGGTCAGAGGGTGGGGCCAGCGGCTCCGGCAGCAGGTCTGTCCTTGGCATTATTTTTATCGGGGAATATGATGGACTGAATTGCAAGGAGAAGGAAGCTCCCAAGTCGAGGAAGCACGTCAGGCAGTGAGCGTCATTGTTCTGTATCCACTTGGCATTGAAGAGTTCCAAAAAGCCACCTTAGAAACAGCAAAACGTTTTCTATCTGAATGCATTCCTTCTGTTTTGATACTTAACAATTCCAAGGGACCTTCCCAAGTTCCCAAATACGCAAACTGGCCTATGTTGTCAACCAATCCAGATGCGAAAATAGAGTTTGCCCAGAAGCGGGATGCCCTTATCAGATCTCAACATTTAACTAAAGAAGAGCTCTGGAAGAATTTCTGAACTGACTTGGCACCGTCTCTTCCATTTGTAGTGGCTACATCTCCGTGAAGGCTGAAAGCCGGGATGGTGGCATTTTCAGGTCCAAGCAAAAGAAAACTGAACATCTGGCTGAGGACTTACCTATGAAAGAGAGCATGCAAACTAGCACCTTTAAATCCAGCACAGTTTTCCTGTTCATATTTTTGATCTTTGAAAGTAGAGCAATCCTTCTCTGTCTAAGGGGCCTCCCTATTGCCTTCAGGGATACTCTGCTGTAGGGAACTGAAGTCATCAATTGTGGGTCTCTCCTGAAAGAAATCCCAAGAGACTTTTGCCATCCTCAGAATACTGGCATGAGAACAGCTGGATGATGTTTGCATCTCTTCAGAAATACCCAGTAGCAAACTTGTGCATGACAAGGGGTAGAAAGCTAGGAAGAAGAACTTGAAAGCTGCTTTGGAGGATACCAAGTAGTCCGTGGGAAAGAGGAACAGCCCTAAAATGTGATGGCATTTCTCCCTTCTCTGATCTACGTTACCTGGTTATCAGTCTTGGATAGATAAATGGAAAAGCATCAGTGAGGAAAGGAAAACTCCTACCAGCCATCCAAGTATGTTACCTCATCAAACTGGTGAAGCAGATCAGGCTCTAAGCAACCCAACTTTCTCAAACGCATAGGGGAGCTTAAAAATCAAACAAACCTGTAAAATAGATGAGACGGAGAGGGAATGGAGGGCCAAAGTCACCAAGTTAGCTTCCATGATTGTGTGGGACTGAAATCTGGGTCCTCCTGGGTCTAGCCAGTGACTTCTCCAGCCCTCTACACAGGACAAAGGGTCGGGGGGGGGGGGCCTGGGATCAAAGGACACAGGCTTAATATCTGGGTCTTCTTTTTGATTTAGGTAAAGAACTGTTGGATGATAAGTGAATTCTGGTTTACAAGAAAACTTCCATTCCCATATGCCTCCTTTCTAAAACTTCTGCCCTTTAATAACATTTTTCAAGTTAAAATTCCATCTAATAAGAAATATGTCATGTTATTTTTTTTTTAAATGGGGCTATTCCTGAAAAGCACATATCAGCTGGGTGATCTATGCTGTTGATGAGTTTCAAGACTGGCTCCTTTGCTCTGCTCCGGGGACCCCTTATCCACACTGCCCGATCACCACCACCACTTTTCTCCCACTGGAAATTTGCACCTGTCACTCTTTGGGAATGAAGACACCTGCTCTAAGACCTGAAGGAGGGTTTCTGGCATGCTTGCAGGTGAGAGAAAGTCAACTAGTCTTCGGAATGGGGCGGTATATAAATGTAAAAATAAATAAATAAAAATAAAACAGAAGCAACCAGTTTGGTAACAGAGTCACAACGAGCGCTTGGAATGGCCTTCGCTCTACTCCTCAGAGCTGACTGTGAGCCTCCAGACCTCTCTTGCAATCTCTTGCTCCTGGCTGCACAGGTGGGGGCAGCTGGAAGGCAAATCCCAGAACATCTGAAGGACACAAGGCTGAGTATCTTTGTTGTAGAGAGTCAGACCAAGCAAGGTAACCTCCCTTCCTGCACAGTTATTCCATTTTAGATTATTCCGAAGGCAGACATTCAAAAAGAGAATTGAGTGGCCAACAGCCACTCTTTGAGCTTCAGCCTTTATTTCAGAACTTGTTCTAAGCACCAGGGCTCAGCCCAGCATATCCACGTTTCCCTTAAGTTAAAATACCTTCCATCACGAGATGCCCCCGCCCTCAACAGATCTCAGCTGAAGAGACTAAACATCTTTCTCCTAAGGAGACAAGAGATATCTGGAACTGCCACCCCTGCGAGATGGTCAGTGAAATGTATCATCCCCTCATCTTTAAAAGACAGGGTGGGTGCTTGCTTATTCGGTCTCTCTGGAGTCCATTATCTAAGCCAGGTCTGAGCCCTGGAACAAAAGACCAAACAAAATCTCTCAAATAGACTTGTGTGAATTGCTTTTACTTCCACACTGACTTCTTACAATTATTCCAGACAGCTGAATTAGGCAAAAATTAGTCCCTCTTATTATGCTTCCCAACGACAGCCCAGAAAGGGGCTCTTCCAATTTATCCAGATTGCAAGTTGTTCAAACTCGCTCCAGGAAAACAACCTGGATCCCACCCCAACCCGAATCCCAATATATATGACTTCCAACACCTCACAAGGTTTGCTCTGTCCTGCCCTAGTCGGAAAGAGTTGGAAAAGAGAAACTGCACTGACCCTTCCTTTGGCTGGCCTGCTGCTCTCCTTGCTGCCTCTTCTCCCATTGGGTCCATCTGCTCCCCCAGAGGCAGGGCGTCTCTCTCGGCAGAATGGAGCCCCAGTCGCCTTTACCAGCTGATGCATTGAGTCACTGCCGTATCCCGAGGAGGATTGGAAGGCGCTGGAGGACGACCCACTGAAAGAGACCCTGCTTTGGGAGGTTGGGACGCCATCTTCTCTCTTGCCAACAGGTGTTTCTTGTGCAGGTGGAGGTTGCAGAGGATTCTCCAACCCCTTGAGCTCCGCCTGATCCACCATAGGTGACGGCGTGGACAGCTCCGAGATAGTGCCCTTCTCTGCTGTGTAAGAAGCTCCCCAAATAGTGCTGGATAGACTCTCATTTACTTCTTCACTACTCCAGTTCTGGTAGGACTCTTCCATCATCCTCGTCACTCCTTGTTGCTGTTGTAGGACCTCCAGCTGAGCCCAAGAGCCCACCACTGCCAGTTCTTCCAAGCAATCCTCCCCAGGTACTCCAGGCACGGCCTCCCTGGGCAGTGGCACTAGAATTGCTCGGCTCTTGCCCAAACCCGCCGGCCTCTGAAAAGCCACCAGTTGGCTTGCCACCTTCTCACGGTTTTGCTCTGCCGGGTTGTCTAGTAAGCGAGCGATGACCGTGGCTCCCTCTCCAAGAAAGTCTCCTGGGCTTCCAGGTAGGGAGGTGGTCTTTTCGGTCAGCAGGTGAGCTCGCTCCAGAGTCCCCTGAAACTTCTCTCTCACCTGCACGACGTGTCCTTGCTCCAGACTCTTCAAATGCGGCCAAGCCTCCCCGTAGGAAGTGGTGCGTGGGTGGAAGCCCCCATCCCTTCCCTCCTCCTCCTCCAGAGGAGACCCTCTGAACTCCTCCGATGCCTCCTTCTCCTCCTCCTCCTCCCTCGAGGAGAGTCCTTCTGCTCTCGGATCGGGCATCTCCGGTGCCATCGCTTTCTTCCCCTTCCTCTTCCGCCTGAAGCGAGCTTTCCTCTGGGGAGAGAGGGGAGCGTTCCCCACCTCCCTGGCTGGCTCTTTCAGCTCCTTAACACAACCCAGAATATTTCCCATCTCCGTGGTGCGCGGGGCTCCAGTGGCAATGCAGCGATGCTGCCGCCGGCCTCCTGGAGAAATCCCAGCGGCTGCTTCATCGGATTAGGTGCCCATTTGAAAAACGCACACAACCGCAAGCACGCTTGGATGCGAACAGACACCCGCACATGAAGATGCTCCTCCCGCCCAGCCGTTTTCAGACAGCCATCTTACGAGGCTGGCAGCTGGAGGGAGAGACATTCAAAGCACCTCACTGCAGTTCGGAAATCACTTGACCCAAAAGCAGCCAGAGCCGGGATTGGCTGCAGCAGCCTCTCTCCAAATATGAGGTAATGGGAGGGCTCCCCTCGCAAAGAGAAAGCCGGAGCCAGACAGAGGCGGCAGCAGCGGTGGTGGCAGCAGGGAGGGAGGGAGGGAGGGGCTGCCGAGGGGTGTGGCACCCAGGCAGAGAGATGGAAATCGGGAGACAAAGTTAAAAAAAAAAAAAAAGCACAACAAAAAACAAGGGGAGGAAGGTGGGGTGGGGGAGAGCGGGAGACACTCGGAGAGAAAGAAACCGAGGCATTGTGCAAAGCCTCCGAGGAGCCCAGAGAGGCGGCGGCGGCAGCGGCTGAACCGGATAAACTCCATCCAGGGATTTTGCGCTGGAGAAGATTAACCTCAGCGCAGAAAGCCTCTTCCAGCTGCATCTAAGCAGCAAGGCAGGCATTCCGGAATGAAAACCCTCTCTGGGCTCTGAAGAGCAGCGTGAAGAATATATTTGGCAATTGCTCCAGAGAGCATCCTGGGGGCCTCAACGCCCATTCAGTGGGGCTCAATCAGCCAAACCATCCAGACGCCCCTCAGCGGCATCCATGTCCCTCGGGGCTGATGGGGGCTTCTCTGCCCTGCAGCTGGAGACCAGGGTGGAACCCCAACTGCCCCTCCAACACCGACTGTCCTGAGCCTGAGGCTCTCCATTGGCACTAGAAGGTGAAACAAGACGAGGACCGTGCCGCTCCGCCTCAAGAACGTTAAGGTGTGTGGACTTCATCTTCCAGAACTCTCTGTGCCGACTGGGGAGTTCTGGGAGTTGAAGTCCGTGTATCTGAAGGTTGCTTAGGTTGAGAAACGCTGGACTAGAAACATTTCTGCGAAAGGCCAAAGAGCAAAGAGTCCAATGCTATCCGCGGGGAATTCTGACCCACCGACACAGATTCCCCACAGATCCCAGGTAAGGAGGAACGTGGAGGGTTTCCTTCTGGTTTGGAAAAGAAAGCCAACCGTTCCCAAGAAACTGCCTTGACACTGGAGGGTTTCCTGGTAGAGAATCACTTCCAGGTTTTTTGAGCGAGAAGGGAGGGTAGTTTTTTTTCCCTACCCACCGAATTATCCCCCTTTAGCTAAACTGGCAACCCTTTAATTGCGTGGGCTGTGCAGTTGGGGGCAGAGCAGGCTGTGCACCACCAGCCAGCCACCAGACATTCACTTCCCTCTTTTTCATTCTAGAAAATATCATCACTCTTAATTAATCAATCCATACATACATTTTGCACTGAAGGACATCAGCTGATCCATACAAAAGAAGGCCTTTACACCATGCAATTGTTGTTGGGTGCTGCCCAGAGTTTCTTAAGATGAGCAGCCGTACAACTCTTTTCAATAAATAAAAATTAAATAAATAAATCTAGCTTTGGGAGGGGAAGATGAAAAGCTGCTTTTCCTTTTCACCTACCAGAGATGTAACGGACCCATCGCCCTCCAGTATTTTCCCATGCCATTGGAGATTGGGTCTGCCCCCCTGTCCCCACCCC
>JANHFL010001807.1:136317-152904 GCA_032468155.1 Oxyrhabdium leporinum | reverse complement strand
ACAATGAAATGCATTGTCGAGTGGGGGGGGGGTGTTATAGAAAGGGTGATCGATCAGGCTGTCTGTCCCTGGAGCGTGCATTTCTCCGCGGGAAGTTGGAAAACTTGACGGGCACCGCAAGAGAAGGTTTTGCAGTGTGGGTGAAAGCAGAACCGGTCCAAAGGATTAGCATCTCGGATTTGTGTCTTTAGCATATGGATTCAGAATTCCCCATTGGATGACAGCAGGAATGGCAGGAAGTAAAAGTTTCTCGAATGCCCTCCTCTCCCTTGGGATGAAAACACTCCGGTTTTACAAAGAGTGGATTTAAAGTCAGCCAAAGGTACACACTGAAATGGCAAAGATTTGTATAATGCTGCCTTGAGCAGGAGCAAAAGCACTTGAACAGCACAATGTGGTCTCACTCATTAAAGTAGACGTAGGGGAGCTAAAATGTAGAAGTTACCTTCTCGTGGTTACGTTTCACCATCCCGTATTTCAGACTCTAGTTTTCCAAAGTTTAGGAAAGCTGTTGTTAAAGACAGTTTTAAACTGGAATTAACAGGGTTGTTGGAAATGACATTTAAGCACATTTAAGCACAGTCTGATGAGTAATGTAAGCTTCTAGTATTACACTACTGTATCATTATTGGATGATAAAATGTTTGTCATATCTTCTAGTGTGATCCCATACAAATGATATGTTTATCATTTATGATTGTTTTAGGCTTGGTCATTTATATTCAGAAAACTCCTTTGGTATTCTAAGAAAATGAACCACTACTACTAAACTGACATTTCTCTAGTTATGGTCTTGTAATGTGTAACAATATATAAAAATGCAGTAATTTATATACATTGAGTTAACTGTTATAAGTTAAGATGCATGTTTTAACATCACATTTTGTAAGTACTGCCTCCTCTGAAGATTGAGAAGGAACTGGGAGTATCTTTTTTGTAGTAAACTAGCAAATGATTTATCGGCTTTGTTTGGTTATTAAGATGTATATGAAATGCAGAACACTTTAGTATAAAGTGTAGTGATTTGTATTAAACAGGGTATTAGATCTATTTGCATTTGAAATATATTGCTTAGAAGCAAATTAACTTCTACAGTTTGATTCACAAAAGATAGTGATGCCCAACTGAAATAAAGTCTACTTTTGATAGTTTAGCAATATTTTAATAGAAAGTTGAAATTATTAAAAGTACACCTGAGAAGGAACTTAGTGTTTTTTTCCTTGTGTACATAGAATTTTTCATCCTTCTTTGTTTGATGATTCATGCTTTCATGCTAGTCTTTCCCCCTGGCATATTGGGCTTATTTAAAATTAAAAAGATATTAAAACATCTTAACATATGTTATTGGAACCATTCAAAACATCTACTTGCATAATGCAAGAATCCAAATTTGAATGTTCTTCCCTTGATAATGTGACAAGCCATTAAAGTGCTGTTATCTTTAAGAAGTTAAACTGGGAACTATCTACCTGTAATTTAAGAACATTATTATGTGCCCTGCCATGTGGGAGTATTGGCATGAGGTAATTAACAGAGTTAAGTCTTTGTAACCTCATTTGTATCCAATCTTTTCTATCTCTATCTTTCCCAATTTTTTTAGATTGTAGCCTCCTTGGGTACTTTTTTAAAAAAAAAAGTGGAGTTCTCTTATAATGGTATACAATTGGGGGGCGCTATATAAATAAACCATATAGTGCAAAATATTAAATTAGAATTGAAATCGGCCCTCAACACACTCACTGGCTCATTTAGGACCAATTGCTCTTTGAAAGTATTTCTTGAAAATATAACAGCACCATTTCATTTCAACATTTTAAAGTAAGTTGAGAATTGTTTTTAAGATAAGTTAATTTAAGAATAATACTTAATCTGCTTGAAGAAAAGCCTATTTATCTATGTATGTTTTTTATATTAATATTCAAAATAATGTCAAATATACTGTTAAGCTTGAGGTAATACATACAACCGCAGACCACACTTTGTTTAGTGTTGAAACAGTAACTAACGGTTTTACCAAGGTTTTGTATACCATGAGAGTTGCAACATTTTCTTCACTGACTATTTTTAAAGCAGAAGGAAGAAGCATTAGGTGAAATATTTTGCAAATGCAAATATTCAAAATCTGTATTACAAAAAATATCAGTAGTTATTTCCCAGTAATTATTATTTTCCTTTTGTCTTTATAATATAGATTTATTTTATCTGTATTTTTTATTACTATTAGCCATTCTGGCATTTCCCTTACGGAAAGGCTATATATAAAACTAAATATGATTCTGTTGAGGCTTTAACAAGCAGCAGTATTTTCAGATGACTGTTGAGGCTAAACACAATGGGAATAAGGCAGGATTGTTAGCTGTTTCTTTTTTTAAATATCTGTTAATCCACATGGCAAAAACCATTCAGTTCTTTATCTTCCAGGTCTTACAAAGGGCCCATCTCACTTAGTGAATATGGTTAGTATTGAGGGTTAGTATAGTTCAATAACATCTGGAGGGCGACATATTTTCTAATGCTGGGACAGAAGATCCATTGGATTCCTCTCCATTCTTTTATTTCTTAGGAACATCGCTTTTTTTGCAAGCAAATTAGCAGAACCTGTTAGGGTGGGCAGTGCTTTGAACTAAAAGGGGAAAAGATGCTTTAGACCAGTAATTCTCAACCTCAGTAACCTTCAGGATATGAGAACTTCTGGATGGGAAGTTCTAGGCACAAAGGTAGGACACATTAGCAGCTCCTTCAATCAAATATATGTTTTCAAAGGATTTCAGTGAAACTTCGGAGGGCTGCTGCATGCTGCATGTTGAGAGGAGATACATAAACACCCAGAAAGCTCTGGAGCCCCTTTTACCCTTTTTATCCAAAGTGCTACACAGCCTTTGCTGTAGCTACTGCACTACATGTACTAAAATATCTATAATTTCTTCCATGAAGTAGGAAAAAATGAGTGCATGTGATTTATATGTATATATCAATTTTCAAGCATCTAGTCCTACATTTTAGTATTGAAAATTAGTGCTTGTCTTATCATGAGCCAGCAATACAAACTCTAGTTTGAGATTCCTAATTTGAGATATTAAAGTGGCATAGATTTAATGACTTGAGTTTAGAATTGGGGGGGGGGGAAATCCTCAGCAAGCAGAATTTCAGAAAAATTATATAGCTTTCAACTATTCCACTACAGGTAGGATAAAACAATCTGGAGAACAGCTATAAACTCCCAAAAAAGAAGACTGCTGGATATTAGATGCCATCTAAACAATTCCTTCTTGATAAGTCTGATTGAAAAAACAGAGTTGGAATGGGGCCATTAAGACAATCCCCTGCTTAGTCAAGGAAACCAAATTAAATATCCCACACAGATAGTTGTTGCTGTCTGCTTGAACTATCCAACCAAGGGGAGAAGCATAATTCATTTGCGTACTTATAATTGATGTAATTATTGAACTGCTCCTGTCTGGAAAGTTTTTCTAATATTCAGTTGGAATCTATTTTCCTATAAGTATCATTATTCCTTTGCACTCTAGAATGCTCTCGTATTCTCCTTCAGTTTTCTCTTTGGAAAGCTAAACATTCCTATTTCCTTCAGTGCATTTTCATAGGATTGAAATCTGATAATTGTCGTTCTGATTATTGCTGTTCCAGTTTTGTTATAATGCTTGAAATGGGGATTGATCATGCAAACTAAATTGAGACACTCATATTCTGTAATTTGGAATCTACACTTACCGTATGTTGATGTAATCTAACATTGTAGTGAGCAATAGCCTGTTGTTGGATGTGGCATTTGCATTTGTCAGCTGCATAACACATTTGGTGTGGTAAGAACATTTGATCTTGTTAAGGGGAAATGGTGCTGAACCTATGAAGAAGTTCAAAAGCTGCTATTTCTTGTCAAAATAATTCTTTTCAAATCTTTTGAACTGATCTAGAGACTGTGTCGGTTTTGGGGTTTGTTTTCTGGGTCTGTTATCAATGTCTTTTTTAGCAAGTATAAACTTACTTTAAGGGGCTGTAAAAAAAGTATTTCCTCTTTTAACTGGTCTTAATTGGAATTGAAGGTGAAAAGCACTGTTACATTGTTTTCTCTTCTGGGATTAGTTAGAAAAATATTCCTAGTGCCGTTCGGTGATGTTTTTTCATTGATTTATTTTCATTTTGTTCTGTGAGCATTTTATTGTAAGAATTTTTTATTTACATCACTTTGTGTTTTTTTCCTGTTGAGTCTGAACAGATATCATTGGTATTGTGATTGGCTATAAATGCTATATTTGATGATGCCCGTTACATATTTTCCTAGTATTGGATAAGGTACATGAAAGTTAGTGAAGTCCTGATGGAATATTGCCAAGGAATCCAATCTATAGAGAATATTAATGAAAAATGCCATCAATATATCCCCAAGAAGCCACTTTTAAGGATAAGAGATAAGCCAGGTTTGAATTAGCTAAAAGACATTGACACGTTGTATTGTGCAGCTATGGGCGTGACCCTAGTACCAACTATGTGAGTCACATGGCATTTGGGCAGTCCTAGAATCTAATCAGATAAAGAGAAGTAATTGTTAATGCATACAAACACGATCAGAAATGTTCTAGAGCCAGCAAAGATGCTACTTTTAAATATTTTAATCCAACTTTATTGGACAATTTAGCATAAAATGAGTTAACATCTGTGATAATTAGAATTATTTGTTAATAGACATAATGAATGGAAAGTATTTTTTCCCACAAAATCTGGTAACCTAGAATTTTGAGATGGGATCCATAAAACCATATAACCCTGTACCAATAATGTCAAATTCAAAAACAGTGGGGTACCCAGAGTTGCCTGACTTACTTTGGGTGGTAAATAAGTTAGATTTCTGAGGTTTATTATGAAGATTTGGTCATAAACTTCCAGCTTTTTTATCAGCTTTCATGTTTTGAAATTATTTAATTGGATCTGATACAGCGATAAGTGGTTGAACCTGTTCATGATGAGAGCTCAGCTTCTTTAATTATGGCTGTTGTTTCTGAAGCTTTGAATGGTATTTTTGTTTCAAACTTATAAAACTGTGTGGTAAATTATACCATATACAATTATCTTAGAATTGTTGGTAAAAACATTTTGTAAGGATCTAATGTTTCAACCATCTGAAAGATTCTATACAAGAAACTTTCAGAGCTGAAACAATATTTGCGTATGTCAATGTGTTGAGATGCACTAGGACACTAAAATAGGAGGCAGGTATGCTGCCTTCAGCTGACCAAAAATAAAGATCTAATCAGATAAATGTATAAATGTTCTCCTTTTAACTGCATACCTTGATGTAGTAGTCTTTCTCAACAATTACTTTTTAATACTGTTTAATTTTTTCACTTAAACAGTGAAAACTGGCATTAAACTGGCTGTGTTTCAGCAAACGATTGTGATAATATATGTTCTGTACCTCTAATAGTTGTGTATGTATGGCTGAGAAAAGCTGCATCTGCAAGCCTTTGTACCTTTTAACTTTTCAGGTGTACTTTTTCTCAACCTTGGCTGTCAGACTGTATTAAACAAAAATTCCATCTTCATCACAACTGCCAAAAATATAGCAGCTTTGTCCTTCCCTGGAAGCCATTAACTCTGTTCATTTTGCCAAGAAGAAATATACAGTCATTTCACTTTAAAAAAAGAATGCATTGATTAAATGTCATTGACTATGGCAGAAAAAATTATATTAGGTACATTAAATTATTCCCCAATAAGGAAATGAATACTGTTCTTAGGCCTGTCTGCTTCATCCAGTTTTTGTTTTAGGTCTGAGACTACAGTCCTAAGCACTTTCTCGGGTATGATGTTCCATTGCATTCTCCAGGACAACTTGTGAGAGATCATGCCAGACCATTGTATGCCAGACCAGTATGTCTGATCAGTCCGTGGTTGCAAATATAAAAAAATGTCTTAGTTGACCCCAATATAATTGGCAGAATTGTCTTAAAATGAGAATACATTGCTCTTCATTGAATCTACTGTTTTATCAGTTATTCCATTTCACATTTTTTTTTGATGTAGATCAAGGGTGTCAAACTTGTGGGCTGGATGCGTCACACGCGGGGCACACCCATGCCCAGTTTAGAAAAAGTTGCGATACGTCATGTGACGATGCCGTGACAACGTGAGTTTGACACCCCTGTGTAGATCAATGAATATACATTATGTCATTGCTAAATAAAAGATTTTTTGATTCTTTTAAAATGACCTTGATTTATTTTAGGCTGGTTTGGAGTGAGAAAGATTCTAGAGAAAGATCCCTTGTATAAATGACTTTTGATCTCCGAGAGAAATGTGGAAGCACTCTGCAGATCATGATAAGCTAGAATGTACAGGTAGTCCTTAGATTATGATGGCAATTGGGACTGGGATTTCTGTTGCTAAGCAATGTGATTGTAAAGCATGATGTCACACGACCACATTGCTTAGACATGGCAATCCTGACATTCCCCATTTCTGTTGTTCAGCAAAGACTTCCTCAAACTTCCTGCCAGCTTTCGACAAAGTCTGTCAGGAAGCTGACAGTCAATTTCCAGGTGGCTTACAAGCAGACTGGTGGGTAGGTGGGTGGTTGCTGCCAGGATGCAAAGGTACATGGCATGGCATAGCTGATATGGCGTGAGTACAGCAGGATTGGGGGTGGCTGCTGATCAGTGGGGGAATGTGCATGAGTGGCCAGTGGGGCACAGCATGGTGGGGCCAGGGGTGCCTGCTGCCAGATTTGCAAGGGTTTGATTGTAATGCACATGAATGCAGCTGAGTTGGTAATAAGTTCTGTCAAGTGCATGAAGGTGTACTCGTGGCCATTGAGATGTGACACAATGTGGTGAAGCCAAGGGTGATTGCTGCTAAGTGTACAAAGGTGCACCAGAGTGCATGGGTGAGTATGATGGAACTGGGGGTGGCTACTGCTTGGTCAAAGAGAGTGCAGGTGGTTGCCACAGATGGGAGGTGCCATGATGCCTTAGCCAGTCTCCTTGGGAAAAAAAGCTGCTGCAGTGTGTGAGCCTTACTGAAGTACATTGTAACCCTTCCTGTCACCTTCCCCATGGACTTTGCTTGAGGAAAGCCAATAAGGAAGGTCGCAAATGCAATCAGATAAATGTAAGTACCGCAACAATCATAATTGAGAGCCGGGTGCCAAGTGCCAATAACCTGGACGGTGCTGGAAGGACTGCAGCTTTGAGGACTGATTATAAGTACCAATGGTTCAGCACCAGTTGCTGAATGAGTGGTCATTAACCAAAGACAACCTATAAGATTACCTTAGTTGGGATTGTGCATCTCTTCACTTTGCCCTCAATTAGATGAGCCTGCTATAGTTAGGGAAGCAGCCGAATATGTATACTGGGGCTCTGGCTTTTACTGCCCGCAAGAAGTTAGATAACAAACTGTTTATAAACATTTAACCATAGTTTTGTGTTCTGATTCCCTCAGGACAGAGAAAATCTGAATTGTATGTGTGTCCAGAAGATTGAATAAGCAAGCTATGGATTTTAATCATTTGTTCTATCCCACCAATGACATAGCTTTATATCAAAATACAGGTAGAAAGTATGCTTCTGGCTTACTTTTCTTTGCCTGATTTAATCTTGACTACCATTTAATGTTATACCTTTCTGTATATCCTTCCTGGGATGAGAATTGGAAGGAATGCGTTTCAGTGATGCTATTCTTATTTGGCAGGTGGATTGTAGAAGATGGTGATAGATTTCTCTGGCATATCTTCTGCAGACGTTTCAGTGTGCCACATGTTAAATTATGGATGAATTGAGCTTCTGCATGAAGGAAGTAACGAGGATAAAGACCAATAGTTTGAAATCCAGTTTAAATGAGAGAGTTAGTTAATAGATAGTACATTTTAAATTGTTCTCTTTGGGAATTCCGTCTCCCTAAAAGATAAAATGTGTAGTTCAAGACATGTTTCTTGAACAAGTCTTGTCAGGATTGTTAGTAACTCAGCTGAGTCTGGTGTGCCCGATCAAGCCCATTCTTGTTTATAGAGAACATAACCACAGATGCCATGCTCTGGCAACCTCTTGATTTGGCTGCCTTCAAAGAGCTTTTAAAAAAGTTCCTAGTGCATAATTTTCAGGTTCTTACATATGGCTTATCATCCATTTCCAAGATTCAGCTGAACTGCCGGTATTTATCTTTAAAAATGCTACATGCTTTGAAACCAAGCTATCAGAAAACACTCTACATGTGCATTATGACTGTCATTGGAAATAACATTTACATCTGTCATGAGATATTGCAGCTGCAATGATCCAGTTATATAATCCTTAAGGAAAGTTTGACTAGTGCCTACCTTTTCTTCTTTTGCTGTGCCAAAGACACACCTCCCCTTTTTAAACATTTCCCATTTTTTTAATTAATGTGTGAAATACTTGCAAATTATGACTTAAATCATATATTCTATTTTCTCTGCCTTGCCCCCCCACCTCCATTTCATTTGAAATCCTTACACAATTCTTATCTGTTCACTATCTTTATTATGCAGCATGAGTTGTTGGAGTGGGAAAATTGAACTTTGTTCTCACTGTTGATGTCTCACTGACTGGTAGTCATGGTAGTTATACATTACCATTAGTATCATAGGCAAGAACACTGTATTTCTCAATACTAACTGCTGGGAAGAAGAACAGAAAGATGCTGCTATAATTATGTCATGTTATGGGTTTTCCACTGAGTAGACAATGTGAATTTAAGAGGCCTTTGCATTGGAGCTCCATCCAGTCTGTTTTTATGAGGTTCCACACACACATATATTGGTGGGAGGTGGGAGAGAAAGAGAAAGTGTTAACATATTTGCCTTTTTAAAGCTGATTTTGAAATTATCTTTCCACAGAAGACTTTTCCCATTTTATTTATTGGAGCTGCCTATAATCCATGACAGCAAAATTGTGAAATGGTTTTGACTAAGAGAGAATCATTGACCTGTAAACTAGGTGACACTTCGGCTGTCTTCTGCTGATTTTACTGTTTTCTTTCTTCTTCACCCATTTTAATTACTTCTGTCCAATTCTAAACTTTTAACTATAGCAGAAGAGTAAATTAGAATAGGGACAGTTACTAAGCTGACCATTTCTCTGTCGTGCATTGGGAGTGATGAGGGATTGCTAAAGCCTACATAGGATGATCTTCTCTCATCTGAATACCCAAGAACCAGAAGGGATTGTGGCCTCACTCTGCATTTCTCTTTTGAAATGCAGAAGGAGC
The DNA here is from genome assembly GCA_032468155.1 of Oxyrhabdium leporinum. Lineage (NCBI taxonomy): Eukaryota > Metazoa > Chordata > Lepidosauria > Squamata > Cyclocoridae > Oxyrhabdium > Oxyrhabdium leporinum. Next base: position 143,664 of record JANHFL010001807.1, on the reverse strand, counting down.
CAGTCTTCCTATTTGCTCTTCCAATTACAAAGAAAGAAGAAAAAGGAACATAGACTTATTTCTCTTATCTGACTGAGATAAAAAGAGAGCCTCAAGTCTTTGTCTTATATTTCTACATCCAAGCATAATTTGAAGTTATGATTGCCATTCATCCCCCACTGTGCATTGTCCCATTTTGCATAAAAGGTTTTACTTCTAATCCTGATTGAGGGTTTATTTGGCAAATATGTGAGGGCTGGCTGTGTTCCAACAACAGAATGGAATTAAATCTGTTGTTGACATATGGCTGATGTTAGCCCTTCAAGGCAGACAAAGATTAGGAAATCAGTCTCATGTAGGCCTCTACTGTACTATTTTTATTGTAAAGTTATAGCAACAGAACCTTGCAAACGTGTCTCTCCCCCCCCCCCCTTTCCTTTATCTTCATATGAATCAGGGAAGAGCCTGTGTGACATTTACACATGCTACATTCCTGCCCAGGACTCACTTTATCTGGCCATTGCCTTGTAGCAGCTCTTCCTACCCTTCAAGGCAAGTCCTTCCAAAGGCCATTTACACTGTCTTCCACCATTCAGGAAACCATACAATATTTGAATTGCTATTGAGAACTTCTCCAATATTTCCCTCCTTGCTAGAATAAAGTGCATTCATGTTTTTTCACCAATATCGAAAATAAATATTTAATATCCCACCTGAAAATTTGGAATAGTAAGGAATGAATAGATTAATTAGGGTTTTTAATTTGCTATTGTTGTTGCAAATTGAATTAGTTATTGTTTTCAAACACTATCCTTTGTTAGTATCATTAACCATTTTTGAGTGGGGTTTTATACGATGGAGTAGAAGAATGTTAGCTGAAGATGAGAGAGGGATATTGGAGAGAATGCCATGACAGATGATGAAAGGATTGGGTATAAATGAAAAGCAGTTTGAAATGGATAGGAGTTAGTAAAGAAGTTTCAGATCTGGGAAAAAGTGAAGCAATGTTTCACTTTCAATGTTGGAGGTGAGTGGGTAGTTCCACAGATCCTTGCTGAAGGACAGAAAGTTTTAGCTGCAGCATTGTCTATTCAAATGGTCGCATAAGAAGGAAAGAATGTGTAGTGATGAGGAACAAACCCTGCCTCACGTTTATAAATACTTGGAAGTACCCTGGAAGCCTCATCATGAAAGTATCAGTGAGTGAGAAAAGGATGAGACTAACAAGCATTGAGAGCCGGAGATAAAACAGATGAGTCAGGAGGAATGAATACAGAAAGTAGCTGGTGTAGTACCCTAGTTGTCTTTAGCATTGCAACAGAGGTCAACTGGAGGATGTAAAAAAAAGAAATTGAGTTGGAAGGAATTCAGATTGCAAGTGATTTTTAAATTCAAAGTTCAGAACTGAGAGAAGACTGGGAAGAGAATGAAGGAGGTGGAGAAGTCTTCCTTGCTTAGCAAACCAAGTGCATAAGGTTTGTGGGCACATAATCCTGGTAGCTTTTTAAACAGGATTATTATAAATTGATAAACTAACCCGTGATCATCTCCTCGGTATTACAGCCATAAAACCTTTTGATAATTGTTTTATGGAAATAGAACCCATTCCAGTCCGGGAATCAGATCCAGAATGGGACTGCTCTGTGTTAAATGCTCCCAGAAACTTAGTGAGTAAACCTCTCAGCTGCTTCTATCTGAAGCAGCATTGCATCTCCATACTACCATAATTAGTGAGAGCTCTGAGAATTCCCCTTTGCAGATGTTTTCCAATTGATGCAGTTACTCCAGACGGTGCTCTCCCCTCAGATATAAAAAAGAGAGGAAAACAAGAGGGTAAGGCCTACCCACCCTCAATTCTGGTTTGATATACAGAATGTTTTGAGTCAAAGTAAATTGATTAGGGAATTTAAGTCAGACAACGAGAACCCAGCAGAGCATCCTATTCAAGAGCTTGTATTCCTGAAGAAACAATACAAACATCTAACCCCCCCCCCCCCCCAAACTTTCTGGTAGCTATTGATAACAGTATCGCAAGCCAGGAACTCTACTCTGTTTTGGCATCTGGTAGCCTCCCACCCATTTGATAAGCCCTTTTTACTCGCTTATCTTATATCCCCTTCTGTATGAGGGGGACCATTTAGAACATTATATTCACAAGAAGAGATTCCTGACACTAACCTGCTTCCAAATTGGGCCCCAGTTACAAGTTCTGAAATAAAGCCACTCATTGATCAGTGAAAGCTTTGGTGCGGTGGCCTAGAGGTGGAGCTCTCGCCTCACAATCAGAAGGCTGGTAGTTCGATTCTAGGTAGAGGCAAATACTATTCTCTCTGGGCAAGATGAGAATATACCTGCTGAATATAATTCCGCATTGGTGACAGGAAGGGCATCTGGCAATAAACACTCTGCTCCATTTAGTTGCTCAGACTCCATCCCACAAAGGATTATGGAGTCATTAATTGGAGATGATTGATCAGTGAAAGTTTGCTAAAGCTTCAGGCAATGATTTTATCATATCTGAAATACTACGAAATAATCTGGAATGGTAGACCCCTATTCTTGCCTTCCGGCTTACTTATATTGATTGCACTGTGGAAATTCCAGAGGATGGGGCCTAGCCATTACAAAAATAAATCCATTTACAAAAAGGGTACCCAAAACCTGCCTGTTAACTATCAGCCTCTTAAGTATAATAAGTAGGCTCTATGATAGACATTTATGCAACAAATTAATCAATTGGATTGACTTAGAGCAGGTACTGCAGATGAGCCTTCAGGCTTAAGGTCTGGACACTAATTATGAACATGCCGTTATTTTTCAACAGCTAGCCGAAAAATACATGTCTAAACCAGGCTCATCTTTATATACTACATTTATTGATTTCAGGTCCACATTTGATTTAATAGTTCCCAGAGAAAGGCTCTGGTCTAAGCTTCTGCATACAAACATTGACTGATGCCTAAATAACAATAATATTATTGCTTATGCGTAATCTTTATAAAAACTCCAGAATCAATGCAGCACGCAAGACCACTATGCTAGTGATATTCTAACCTAGAGAGGAAAAAGGCAAGGATGCATTCTAGCCCCTTGTGCTGTTTAATGTCTCTGTAAATCCACTTAAACCAATTAGAGCACCTTCCCTCAAAATTAACTAATAGACATATTGCATCCCTGTTATATACAGAGGATATAGTACTTTTATGACAAATGCAAGTTGGACTTAGACGAGCCTTGAACGCTCTGGCTAACTACAGCTCTGAAGACGCCTTTGAAATCTACAGTAGTAAAACTAAGACCATGATCTTTGCAAAAGGACCTCACCTGCACACCTGTAAGATAAATGGCCAGAACATCAGACAAATCAAATCCTTTAAATATTTGGGCATAGTTTTCCATAGCTCCATTAAATACAGTGCACATCAAAACTATGCTATCCCAAATGCCTAAAAAACAAGTGGTATCAATTCACTCTTTCTAATTTTCCAGAAGACCACAGTATATTACAGCAAAAGTGAAGTTACATTCAGCTCAGACTGTTGCACAACTGCTCTTGTTGACTCTTCTTTTATTCCTCTGGAAAAGGTGCAGTCCAAATTCCTAAGAGCTATATTTAAGATAGTGCACTGTGTCCCAACTGTTATACTAAGGAAGAAGGCTGAACTAGCCAAAGTCAAAACGGGTGCACAGGTGCATGGATCTACATTTTTGCACATTGGTTAATACTACTCTTTTTCCCTACAGGTTTGAGTTTCTCTCCTGATAGTAGACAATTTTGAATCAATGTGATTCAGGGCTTCCTCACAAAAACTTTGTTCCTTCCTTCCAGTTGTTAAATAAAATATTTGTTAAGTGAGTTTTGCCCCAGTTTATGATTTTTTTGTTGTTAAGTGAATTACCGCAGTTGATAAGTTAGTAACCTGGTTGTTAAGTGAATTTGGCTTCCCAATTGACTCTGCTTGTCAAAAGGTTGCAAAAAGTGATCACATGACCTTGAAACACAGCAAAGTTCATAAATATGAACCAGTTGTCAACCAGTTGTGAATTTTGATCACATGATCATGGGGATGCTGAAAAGATCGTAACTATGAAAAACGGTAATTAAGTCACATTTTTCAGTGTCATTGTAACTTTGAATGGTCACTAAATGAACTGTTGTAAATCGAGGATTACCTGTACCATATCAGCTGAGTTTATGTCCTTGTGGCCATTGAAACTACAGCTCACGTCCTGCTATATTTCATCTTCTATAAGGACTCACGGACTCAATTTATAACACCTTGCCGAATATAATATCCAGGAAATACTGATCTTTTTTTACATACAACTACTGCTATCAGATCAGTAGGAAGTACGTAATTTCTCTGAATGTGGCCAAATTCTGTTATGCTGTATGTGAAATTAGGCAGGCTCTTAACTGATAATCCACCACTAATTGTAATATATTATTTTGTCTGTTATTTATTTTTATTTTTTATTATTGTTGTTTTTAATGCTTTTATTTGCAATGCTGTTGTGTGACTGTAATAAAGATTGATTGATTGATTGTACATTGAAAACGGGGAGAGGAAAATAGGTATAGATAGCTGTAGTCTGGTGTGAATAAAATAGAAGTATGCTGGCTGTTGTAATAAATATTATTTGTGGGTGGGAAACAGACTAGGTTTGCCAGAGGTGTGCTGCACATTAGAGTCAGTTTTCAGTGTGATGTGTGTTGTAAGGTCCTTATAGAGATTGGTGGAGGAGAGACCAATGCAGGATATTATGGTGGAGTCACATATTGACACTGGGAAAAGCAGGAAAAAATACAGTGTGTAATACTGGAAATTTCTCAGAGTGATATCTTGTTTTATTTCAGATAAGATGGAGAACTACTCTATTACAACAATGTGTTTTGCTGCTGACCTATGTTGTAATTATATTGGACGCAGTGCCGATCGATGTAGACAAGACAAAAGTACAGGAGGAAGAAAAAGACAGCGCGAAAGTAGATAATCCGGTAAGTCATTTAATTAAATGTGGTTTTCTTAATAGTGGATTTTCCAGCAATGCATTATTTCAGACTAGAATGTGATACATTACCGGTGTTTAGATCCTCTGTGGCATACAGATTAGCTGCATCTAGATATTTCCCTATTGGGTTCTGGGAATATTAGAACCAAAGAAAGACAAGACAAAAAAGTTAAAATAAATGCAAAGTGAGGTTTAAAGCATTGTCCTAGGCTACAGGTTGTTTCTCACTAAGTATCCTTAATTATAGCCAGGTTGGTCTGGTGGGTTAGCCTAGAAAAAGGGAGACTATGAGTTCAATTCCCACCTTAGCCATGAAAGGCCAGCTGGATAACTTTGGGCCTGTTACTTTCTCTCAGTCTGACCCATCTCAAAGAGTTGTTGTTGTGGGGAGTATAGGAGAAGGAAGGTGTTTGGGATGCATTCTCATTGCCTTATTTGCAAAAATAATAAATGCAGGTGGAATTAACTCAAATTTTAGCATTTGCAGCAGTCCTCCCTTTGCAGCCATTCATTCAGCAACTGTTTGAAGTCATGACATTGCTTAATTAGTGGTAATTACAACCAGTCTTCAAAATTATGGCCAGTGTAGTGCCTCTGCAGTTACTTACTTAAAATTTGGGCACCTGGCCTTCAATTATAACCTCAGTGTGTGCTTCAATTACCCCCCATTCATCTCCCTTCATTTCTGCCCTTTTTCCATCCTGCACTCTACCACTGATACCTACCCCTACCTCCCCATCCCCCCGCTGCCCTTCGCCATCTTTTTTCTTCCCCTAATGGCCTGGGGTCCAGGTGCTGGGCAAGGGCACAACCCCAAGGTGTGCAGCAGGGTAGCAGAGCTTTGTCTGCTGAAGGCAGCTTGCTGGGCCTGACTGGGGAAGAGACAGAGTGGTGGTGTGGGTGGCAGCTATTGGCACTGTGCAAGGCCTTGTGACTCTTTCGCAAGCCCTTCTTCACAAACCAGGCCTGGCTCTGCCACCTTACCTTGCTCAGGGTGTGCATATCTTGAGGCTGCACCCTTGCCCAGCGCCTGGATCCAGGGCCAGCAGCAAGTGAAAGAAGATGGTGAAGATCAGCTGGATGCAGCGAGGGGGGGGGGGGTCGTAGCGGTAGGCATCATTGGTGGAGTGCAGGGGGCCCAAAAGTACAGAGATTGGGAAGGAGATATGCAGGTTGAAGCACACATGCAGTTGTAAATGCAAGCAAATTGCCAACTGCCCAAATTTTAATTGTGTAACTGCAATGGCCATAACGTTGAGGATTGATTCGAACTACCACTTGTTCAGTGTGGTTATAACTTTGAATGGCTGTTGAACGAACGGCTGTTAAGTGAGGAACATTTGTAAATACTAGAATTTGAGCTAATCCCGTCCTATGTGGGTAAAAGGAATACTTTTCAAAGGGCAGAGATGGGAAAATTAGGCAGGTGGGGACAATTGAAATGGAGGCAAGCAGGACAGGGGCACAGAGCCTCATAGGCTGAAGGTCTGGCTGGGGTGGAGGCAGAGGGAAAAGGGGGCAGTTCATGTAGGGAAGGAGAAGTATGAAGCCCTTACCTAATGGTGGCATGCTCCTCCCCTAATGACCACAAAGTCCTCACCTAATGACAACAACTGAGTATCAGAACTACTACTGCAAAACAGAACAGTTACATAATGTTTCACCTAATGATTGTTTCGCTTAGCGACAGAAAACCCGATTCTAGTGAGGATTGTAAAACGAGGGCTATCTGTAGTTTATGGTGGAGCGTGACAGGCTGTAATCTTTTTTCTTTTTTTTTTAATCTAAGGCATGGGGATCCTTGATTTTGGGTTTTAGAAATGAAATTGGTCAAATTCCTCTCATCTGATTTCTGGTCCTGAAATTTTTACAGGGAGATTGGCTTAGCCTAGGAAAAAAATACGAAGTTTGGTTTAAACTTACAGACTACTTTGCAAAGTGGAAGAGGCTGTCATTGTTTTCTTAAACAAAGTTGGCCTGATTAGGACAAGCAGGCCTTTGCTTTCTATTAGCAGAAACATTTAAAGAAAGAGTTAATGCATTGAATAAGACTTGCCAAATGTGACTTGCTTCTGAAGGAAAGCAGGCTAAAAAGATTCAAAGAAATCTGTCAATCTTTAAAAGTGCTGGAACTGCAAGACCAGTTCCTCAAACCCGGAAAGCATTAGCTTGGGGAAATTTCCCTTATAATTTCATAGAGAAAAGAGAAAATGATTTTCTTCTTTCTAGGTTCCAGTGAAATCCAAAACCTGGCATTTCAAACTGAACTGAACACATAGACTCTGTGTGTGTGTGTGTGTGTGTGTGTGTGTGTGTGTGTGTGAGAGAGAGAGAGAGAGAGAGAGAGAGAGAGAG
>JANHFL010001807.1:122854-136217 GCA_032468155.1 Oxyrhabdium leporinum | reverse complement strand
ATAGATAGATGGATGGATGGATGGATGGATGGATGGATGGATGGATGGATGGATGGATGGATGGATGGATGGATAGAAAATGTGCATAAACTCGGTTACATCACTGTGCCACCAGTGATGTATATGCTATTGGTATATGCTATTTAGGCATCTTCTCAATCAGTTTATTGATTTTCACTGAATTATTAAGTGAAAAAGATACTCATTAATATTCCTACCCCCTGCTTTTGCTTGGGGTTTGAAAATTTCAGATCTTGGTTTCTCTTAGGAGAATATATTGTTATTTTACTTAGTGCATTCAGTTATACATTGGTAACCAATGAAATTACCATCTAGAAAAATAATTGTGATGACTTTTTATGCTTTGTTTATGTCAATGCTTTGTTGACAGAGTGGAAAGTTAAGCAAAGAGCTAGACTTAGTTGGCCATAAGGTGAGAACAAAACTGGATGAACTGAAAAGACAGGAAGTTGCAAGATTAAGGATGTTAATCAAAGCCAAGATTGATGCATATCAAGGTAAGCAGACAAAGGGAAAAAATGAATGAATTAGCAGTAATGTTTTCAATTTTCTCCTTCATTTACAGCTGTGTTTGATTCACATAAAACTGTTCCTTTGGTGTGTTTTTTTAACTTCATTACTTATTCTTGTTCTACTCAAAAATTAGGGGTGAGAATGACAAGCTCGTTCTGAAGAAACAACATCTGCAAAATAAATTGCTTGAAATTTAAAGAACGGGTTTCCATTGTGACATTGCCATGTAACTTTGTGTTATTTTTTAAATAAACCATTCAAGTAAATCTTTGTGTAGGAGGAATGCAGTATTTCAGATAATAATCCATATTTTCAAATCATGAAAATTCATCATGTGTAATGACCACTTTAATTGTGGAACAGTTTTAATCTTCTTTACAGCAGATGGTAAAAATTAAGTGACCTTGGCTGATTTCCAAAGTTAAACAGAATCAGACCTAGAATAGTATTTAGATGGAACTTGCCAGGGAGTACTTGGTATGTAGACAAAAGTGGAAAATCCCAAAAATCAGAAATCCAGAGAAAGGAAATGGCAAACCCCTTCCATACTGATATCAGAGAAACAGTACATGCATGTCAACACCAAGACAAGTTGGAGACTTAGGGCCAGTTTACACAATCATCCTTTTTACATTTCTTTTTTCCTTCTCTTATTTTGACTAAATCTATTCCATTCCAAAACATCACTACACTGCAGGTCACTTCTCAAATATTATGAAGATAGAGCGGACTATAGGAAGAAAGCACTTCATACCCAACCAATGTTGCCTTAATGGAGTTCTGAAAATTTTATATCAATTTTTTTAACTCTCTGATTATACCCAAATAGGGTATAATAAATAATATTACCAATAAAATATTGTTACTTTAAAATCTATTTTCTTCATCTTATGCAGAGGCTCCCAAAAGTCATAATTCTTTGGAGAGGGATAGGATTATAATTTCCTGATTTGGAAATGGTTAGTGCGCCTTTATTTCCTTAGTAAAAATTGTTTGGTGTATTAAAAAAAAATCTGTGGGAAAATAATTTAATAATTTAATTTGTAGCTGCAAACCTGCATCTTGCTTGCATTGCATGGCATATCAACAAGTAGGAAAAATAGAGACATTCTTCTCTAAAAATGTTGTCATACTTTAAGAGCACTTTGGACATTTCTTCTTCTTCTTCTTCTTCTTTTTTTATTTAAACACCCGAGCATTGTCCTTTGCAACCTAAATTTATTCATAATCTCAAGTGCCCAATGCTGGTCCAGTTATACAGGTTTTTCTGTCTCTTATCGATAGTTTTTCTTGACTGGCATATATTCTCATTCTCTCTACACCTTGTCCCTGTGGTTAAGGTCAAGCAGTAATCTCCACATAAGCAGGTGTTAAGCCAACTGAGAAATTGTCTTCAGATTAGAGGGAAGAATCGCCCTAAGCGATTTGGCCTGTCCTGAGCAGGCCTGTTATCCTCACATGCCACGGAGGAAGCCATCCCATCACCAGGACTGAAAACAATTCAAGATCTGGTCTAGTCAGTTTTTTTATCTGGAGTCTGTGTCTTAAGGTGTCCTGGTGGCAACAACATCAACAACACCTTGTTGATACCTACCTTTTTCATCTAATTTAAAACCTTCGTTGAACCTTGTGAATGCTGTAGGTTATGAATATCTTCATGAAATACGAATTGCCTTTTAAGATATGCTCTTGAATTCTACCCAGTGCTTATTGTATTGTATCTATCAATGTAGTCACCACAGTTCTGTTTTTGTGTGGGTTGCTTTTAGATTCTGGCATAGACCATCAAGCTCTTCTCAAACAGTTTGAGCATCTGAACCATCACAACCCTCACACTTTTGAAGTTAAAGATTTTGACATGCTAATCAAAGCTGTAAGTGTCCAGCAAATATTTTCTCAGATGCTTGTTTTCTCTCTTTTTGCCCATCTGCTTATGTTCTTTGTAGTGAGTGCATCATGGAATGAATGTTCTCAAGCCAATATAAGCAGCTTTATATTTTTACTAAGTCTTTAAACCTTTAAACTGAGCCAATTTAATTCCTTCTCACAATTTGTTATACTTGGAAGTAACTTTATATTAGTCAACCAATATTGTTTTACTGGATTAACAATCTGCTTAATTAGTATTCAAATCAGTTTAAATGTACTCAGTTTTCCGAACAATAGTATAGTTTATTTTGTAATGTTAGAAAGGTATAATTTCATTTGCAACTTAAAAATCATTCAATGATGGTAGGATCTTCAATGCAGCAGATCCTGAATAACTTAAAAATATAATTAGGTATATATTTGTTTAACACAACCATTGCATTTATTAATTAACTTCCTAATTAAAACTTAACTTAAAAAAAAAGATGGTCTTCTCTTTCTCTTGAGGACTTCGATCAGGGAACAGAATTACAGATATGAAAAGTATAACTGAAATAAATGAATGTGTAAAGATAGTATGAGAGCCAGTTTGGACTAAAAATCAGGACACTGTAAGTTCTATTCCTGACTTGGGCATCTCAGCCCCGGGAAGGAGGCAATGACAAACCACTTCTGAAAAACCTTCCCAAGAAAGATTCTCTAGGCAGTCTCTGAGAATCAGGAATGGTTGAACAGAAAAATAAAAAATAAAGATAGGGTAGACTTCTATGAAGGAAACTGTGCTAGACCCTGCTGCAGGAGGGAAGAAGGAAAGTAATGCCCCTCTCTTTCCAGCTGAACGGCAAGAAAACAACCCTTTTTGTCCACACCTTATAGGTCCGTGCCTGTGGAGATTCTCAGTCACCCGGGTCATGGTTGTCCCTGAAGTGCTTTTTCAAAAGGCAACTGGACTTTGTTTTTCCTTGAAAACATTTCGCTTCTCATCCAAGAAGCGTCTTCAGTTCTGACTGAATTGTGGAGGATGGAAGAATTGCTTGCAAGGAATAGAAATCCTGCCATCTTCCACCATTCAGCCAGAACTGAAGAAATTTCTTGGATGAGAAGTGAAACATCTTCAAGGAAAAACAAAGTCCAGTTGCCTTTTGAAAAAAACACCTTTGGGACTTACAAATTCATGATCAGGGCTCCTATCTTGCAGGCCATCAAAAGAATGGTTGAAAGGCACAGATTGCGCATATATTTATCACTTATTATTAGATCTCCCCCTACCTCTGTTACTTTGTATGTAACTCAAAATGGTGAACATATTTAATATGCCTTCCTTCGCCTATTTTTCCTGCAACAACCAACCCATGAGGTAGTTTGGGCTGAGAGAGAGAGCGAGTGGCTCAAAGTCATCCAACTGGCTTGCCATGCCTAAGTCGGGACTAGAACTCACAGTCTCCTGGTTTTGAGGCTAGCAACTTCAACATTACCTAAACTGGATCATTTATTTTAAAAAATGATCCAAATCTAAATGCACAGCTTCCTTTCAGTCCATACTTTGAGTGATGTGCTGGGAGCTGTATTTCAAAAACTGGGCGAAGATCTAAAACTAATTAATTAAGTATTTAATGTGTCTATCCCTATATCTAATAATTTTCCATTTCTGATACCAGAACAATTAACAAATGTGTGGTAATCTTTGGGGTGTTTGAGGGCTGTTTTCAAAGCATGGTGAGTCCAAATGGCGCACCCCCCCTATTTAAAAGATTTTTTGTTTATTCTATTTTTATTGTTTCTAGAAATATTTATCTTTTATGATTTTATTGCTTTTAATGTTGCAAGCCACCCAGAGTTGCTTCGAAGTGAAATGGGCAGCAGACAAATGTAATCAATAAAATACATAAAATACATAAAAATAAAAATAATTTAAAAATAAATAACTAAATAAAATAAAATGTCCAGGGCCAGTCAGTTTAATTGTGACAGTAACTGTTAACAATCACACTTCAAAATAAGTCAATTTTGTTATTTCTATTTTCTAGAGATGGAGGCAGCAGCATTAAAAAAAGAGCTTTTAGCACCCCCTGGTGTCAGTTACATTTACTACGTGATAATCGGTGATAGAGAATTCCTGTAACACCATACGTACCTTCTTTATAAGTGAAGCAGGGGATTAAGGAAATAGTGCTGAGTTTTCCCTGTGGGAGACAATTAAAGTATTAAATGAATTATATAAGATGCTGAAGAATATTAAAGAAAATGCTCATTAAAGCGTCTAATTAAAAGAATTAGATGAGTAAAAGAATTAGAATTAGGGTTGAATTATGGAGTCCTTGGTGTTCTCTGAGCTTAGTTATTTGCTTGCAGAAGTGTCATTACACAACTACATAACATCATCAAACACTTAGTGAAACTGCAATTTTGCCTATAATCTTACTTCAGCTTTCTTTGCTTTAGAGATCTGTGAAGATCATAAATGTGAGGATTGGTCATAAAGTTACTTTTTCAGCACAGTTGTGTTTGTGAATGGTTGTTAAACAAGGCAGTCGCTAAACGAAGACCACCTGTAATTTTAGATAGTATGGCTAAAAATTCCTTTTACTTCACATTTACTCTTAAGTCTAGATGCAGTGAAGATATTTAGTATACAACAGTAATTCTAAGTTTCTTCATATCTTCATTTTCCGTTAATCTGAAGACAATGGTTGTGGAATTTATTGTTCATGAATTATTTACGAACTTGCATATATCCCGAGAAAAATGTCCTGAAGGAAACGAGAAGATGGCCTGGTCAACATATAAATTTAATAAAATGAAATGAAAAATGAAACAGGAGTTTCTTAATGCTGCTTAGCTTAATGTTATCCCACTCTAGGAAAAAAAAAACAGATTTTGTTTTGATTTTTTACTCTTCTTATTTGCAGGCTACACATGACTTAGAAAACTATGACAAAACCCATCATGAGGAGTTTAAGAAGTATGAGATGATGAAAGAACATGAAAGGAGAGAATATTTAAAAACACTTGATGAAGAAAAGAGGCACCAAGAAGAAGCTAAACACGAGGAAATGAAAAAAAAGCACAGTGATCACCCCAAAGTTAATCATCCTGTAAGCCTGCTGTTTTTATCCACACTGTATAAAATGTATTGGTTTGTAAATTTTTATTTATTTTGTTTATCAAACTTATATTTGTAAATTTTTATTTATTTTGTTTATCAAACTTATATGGCCACTCATCTGACACAAAGTCCCTCTGAGTAGTGTAGAACAGGGGTCCCCAATCTGTGGGCCGAGAGCTAATCACCACTGTGCCATGTGAGTGACTGGTGCGCGTGCCTGTGTGCGCATGCACAGCCCCACTTGTGCGAGCATCATTGCAGGCTCTTTGGCCCCACTCGCATAAACCTTGTTGGGACGCTCGTAGCCCCAATCGTGTGAGCCTCATCACAGGCGCTCTCGGCCCCACTTGCGCATGGCTGCGAATGTCACAGGCGCTCGCCTGCCCGCGCACATGTGCTTGCCCTTCACACAAAATCATCCCCTCTTTCCCCCCAACCCAGGCCACCAACCCGGAAAGGTTGGGGAACTCTGATGTAGAATAATGAAATATTATACAAAATATTACATATTTTATATATTATATAGTTACATATTTAAAACAACTACAAATTTTAAAAAGGTGATGAAAGAGAACACATCATATAAAATCTCTAGTACGGTCATATACCAGGATAATGGAACTCATCAGAATTTTATACATGTTGGCAGAGATCCCTTGCTGAAAAAGTCAAGATCACAAGGATCAGTTAAATGGATATTAAATCATTTATTTTAATATCATAACAGAGTTTACCACACTAAAATATATAGTTTTTGAGCTTGATTTTTGGTCACTGATCTCATAGCTTTTAGACTTTAACCAAGTATTAATGCCATTTCCTATGCTTGCCATACAATGATTTCTTAACTAAATAGGATACCCTTTAAAAAATGGAAAGATTCTGGGCTTTTTCAAAAATATCTTAAATATTTTCCACTTTTTTTGTGGAAACTGGAGTGTGACTACATTCTACCCATTGTTTTGTCACAGTGATGTCAATCAATCATCCTATATGGGCATTATGGAAGGATTGTAATTGTTTTTAAGGTGAATATAAAATACATTTTATATCTGTATAGTTTTCCATAAGTTTATACTAAAGAGCCAGAGAAATAATGGTATCACGATCTTTTCCTTGCAAGGTACATGTCAGATAAAACAATCCAAAGAGTGCTTTGGGGAAAATTAACTAGATTTTGAAGTCCTTTGGGTAAACTAGTGTAATTTTAATTCTATGTTAAAAGCGTCTGTGAAATCATTTGCACAACTGGTGCTCATTATTACCTTTCAGGGAAGTAAAGACCAATTGAAAGAGGTATGGGAGGAAGCAGATGGCTTAGACCCCAATGATTTTGATCCAAAGGTTTTCTTCAAGTTGCATGGTAAGATTTATAGTTAAAAACATTAAGAAATAGAATTATCATAAGACATTGACAATCCTGTTGCACTTTTTAGATTAACAAATGTATATTGGCATGTGCTTTTCCAGAGAACTTCAACAGATGCATGAACTTTTATTCATATATAATACAACAGTATATATAATACAATATACTGTGTGTGTCTGTGTGTGTGCACACACACACATTGTTGTATATGGGTTTGCATTCACTTTTTTTAATCAGGTACCTTATCATATGATTTGAGGCAACATATACAAATATTAAAGTAGGATTGATTGTGGTCTAGAATTATGGACGGATGTGCACTAGTGTCTCTAATTATATATTTATATGACTTTTTTTCAGATGTCAATGCTGATGGTTTTCTGGATGAGCAGGAATTAGAAGCTCTATTTACTAGGGAGGTAAATATGTGTAACTGGATTCAGAATCATGAGGTTTCATTTGGCTCAGTGCATGTGAGCAAGTAATGACTATCGAATGGGAATGTTAGAATGGAAATTGAATTTCCACAGTTTAGTTAAATATATCATATTCACACTCTAATGAAGTTGTACAAAACAGAATAGTACTACTATTCCTATAGGTATTCTTTGGGGCAATTGTAACAATTAAAAGATGGTTTACATTAGCAAATATAGTGAATGTCAGGAAAATATGTAACATAAGTGGTCATCAGTATCTACTGTTTCAGATACTAATTGAATAATAAAAAAACAGCTTAAGAATTCCAGTAGTACTGAATATCATTAAAGTGATATATCCTAATCTAAGCAGGCTCTCCCCTCATTTAGGACATGTTTTATAAACTATGAACAATTTTCTGAAATATTGCTGAGTGGCTAATGTGAAGTACATTCAAATATCTGGCACTCATTAAACTGGGACTAGCAGTATCATGTGTAAATTGTTCCATAACTAGGCATATGTATTCAAAAATACGTGAGATGGTTTTGTACGGATAGGTTAATTCCTCAATTTCTTAATGATTTAATTACCTTGAACATTGAAGTTTCAGTCTCCTCTATCAATCTATATACTACTAACGTACCATAAATAATTTCCCTTTAACTGTTGGGCAAAATCTTTTGATCCAAGGTATCGCAAATGGGCCAAATTATAGAATGCAACCAAAATCCAGGAGCCATGACTCCTGTGGAATTGAAATTTGGCAAATTTCATAAAACATTTTATGACATAAACATTACGATAAAGCAATTGATGACATAATATAAAATGTCGTAAAACATTTCATGTACTGAAGTTTGACTGTGCTATACAGTTCAACGTGTACATTTAAGGCAGATAATCTCTGTATATCTCCCAAGGGAAGATAATCCGAAATGGATTGTTAGATATAAGTACTTGCTATTAAATATGTAGAAAGAAAACATTTATCTCATAAATATGTGTTTTTGTCGATCTTGGTATTATGTTGCTTTTGCTGTTTATGATGTCAATCATACATATTTTAACTTTTGCTATTTCATATACTTCATTAAGTTGCTGAGAGTTGTCTGTTTGCAGTGAGGTGTAAATTTAACGAATAAATAGCATTAAAGCAACGTATTTTCATAACCAAATAATAAAATTTGGATGGCCTGCTCAAAGCAAATTTCTTAATCTTAGCTAGAGAAAGTCTATGATCCCAAAAATGAAGAGGATGATATGGTTGAAATGGAAGAAGAGAGGCTACGAATGAGAGAGCATGTCATGAATGAGGTAAGGTTTCAGGACACACATTTTACAAATAACTCTTAGCAAACTTCTGCTGTTTTAACTAAATGTTATAAACAGGTGTGTAAGTATGTATTTAAGTAGTGGGCATATTTCCCAAACATGTTTCTGAAAATGCCTATTTCAGAGCCCCAATACAGTGTAAGTTTATTACCACATGTCTATTTATCCTTATATGGATAGCTTTATTACAGTTTGTTGTTGAATGATATCTACTAAATTGATATCATGAACAGATTGCCTTGGGATGGGAACGTTAGTGTGAATCCAACTTTATTTTTAATCAATAAGAATGTTATTCCGGCTACTGTTTACAACTTTACAACTTTTTACAGTAAGTATATTTAAAGCTATACAATTATTAAAACTTCTACTGTACTTTTCCTTCAAACTGTTGAATGACCAGCCTATTGTCATTGCGAAAACCAGCTTCTCAATGAATGATTCTTCTGTCAGGTTCAGCATTATCATGCAAATTTGATATTTCTAATCTGATTATGTGAGGGGGGAGGGTTGTTTTGTTTTTTTTGTTTTGCCACAATAAAAAAATATTAAATTCTCACACACTATTGATACTTGAGTGACATGGAATTTTAAATGTTACAGATAAATTGCACATTATCAGGATAGAAATATTTGCAGCACCCCATGAGATAATTTGTGTTTTGCTCCTTAGGCCCTTGTCAATTATTCCCATCCCTATTCCCATTATGTTTTATGCAGTATAACTGATCCTAACTTATTTTATTGTGTACCAAAATATGGATTTTCTTAAGTAGGGTAGTACTAGCTAGGAATTTCTGTCATAACTTTTCTGCGATCTCATTTCCATTGTTTTAAGAACTGCAAATAAATTATATAGCCTAAACTGTGTATATATATTTTTTGCTTCTCTTTTAAAAGGTTGACATCAACAAAGACCGGTTAGTCACCATGGAAGAGTTCATGAGAGCTACAGAGAAAAGAGAGTTTTTGGAGCCAGAAAGCTGGGAGGTAGTAATGACACTTTTGAACTAAGATTGATCATAGTCATCAGCAAATGGCCCAACTGTTTTGAACTTTTAATCATCTCTCTATTTCTTCTTTTGTATTTATCTGTCATTATTAATGACATTATGAAAATAAAATCTGAACAGTGAGTATAAGGATACTGCATAATTCTCTCTGTGGAGCAACTTTATTGTTTGAAACTGAGTAAGCACGCACTAATTATGGCAATATAATTTTAGCAAAGGAATAACTAAAGTTGGAAGCAAAAGAGAATAATGTTTTACCTGTGTTTTCCCACAACATGTATACATTTTATCTCGAAGTTGGCTATGATTAAAAATATTATACAATTGTAATGCTACTGTATGTGGAAATTTCTCTCCTTACAGTAATAGTCCTTAGTTACAAAGGAACCTTAAGAGCTTCCACTCTACATCATGGTACCCAAGGGAAATTATGGGGATAGGAAGACTAAGTCTATGAATAACCATCCATTTAAAACAAATACAGTCCGTATATTTTCTGGACTCAACTTCATCCAAGCAAAAATTCAGGGAAAAAGCCAAAAATGGTAGACATAGTTCATCTTTGTTATTTATTGTTGTGAGGAAGAGCAATCTGTTTCAGAAGCAGCTCAGAAAATGCTCAAACACAGGGTCTTCTATCGGCAGGTGGTCTCTGTTGGGGTTTGCTCGGTGATGTGGTGGGCTTCAGTTCTCCTTTTAATGAAGAGGAGGTTGATTGCAATTTGGTTTTTAAATTTACTCCAAAGGGAAATTACCTCCAAGTGTTTAGGGAAATGTGAAGCCGATGGAACCGTAAGGACAATGTTGAGAAATGGTGTCTTTGCCTTTACTTGGGAGGAATTTTAGAGTGCTCTAAAAGCACAATTTCTCCTTATCCAAAAGTAGGTGATCACCCAAAAATTTAAATCTTGGGCACCAATACAGATATAGACGAGTCTGATTTTCTCCCCATTAATTAAGATTTCTTTTAAGCAGCTAAGGATTTGCTGTTCTTTTGTTTTTGAGACTCTGGATCAGCAACAAGTCTTCACTGAAGAAGATCTGAAGGAATTTGAAAGTCACATTTTCCAGCAAGAAGATGAATTGCAAAAGCAGGCATTAGAACTTCAGAAAAAGAGGGAAGAGCTCCAGCGGCAACAAGATTTCCTTCAGACTCAGAAACAAGAACTTGAAATGGTACAACTGGAGCAGTTGCAAGCTTTCCTTTGCTTGTTTGGAAGCTAATTCATTTTGTTTTCAATAAGAAAGACATAAAGCATCACAACTGTGCTGCGATGTGTGCTGCCTATACGGGTAGTCCTCGACTTACGACCACAATTGAGCCCAAACTTTCTGCTAAGCGAGAAGTCTTTTAAGTGAGTTTTGTCCCATTTTATGACCTTCCTTGCCGCAGTGGTTAAGTGAATCACTGCAGTTATGAAGTTAGTCACATGGTTGTTAAGTGAATCTGGCTTCCTCATTGACTTTGCTTATCAGAAGGTGATCACACGACTCCGGGACACTGCAAACTTCATAAATATGAACCAGTTGCCAAGCAACTGAATTCTGATCATGTGACCAGGGGGACATTGCAATGGTCATATGAAAAATGATCATATGTCACTTTTTTCAGTGCTGTTATAACTTCGAATGATTGCTAAATGAACTGTTGTAAGTCGAGGATTACCTGCACTGCCTACATGGGACAGGCTCACTAGTGACAAGCATCCCCATCCTGGAGAGACAGGGCCAGCTCTATTGATGGGCAAGATGAATGTCAAATCCTTGGCAGTAACTTTACCTAAGGCAGATGTGGGGAACGATGGCCCCTTTATGACTTGTAGACTTCAACTCCCAGAATCCTTGAGCCAGACCTACTGGCTCAGGAATTCTGGGAGTTGAAGTCCACAAGTCATAAAGAGGCTATGTTCTCCACCTCCGACACCTCTCACAGAATCTTCTTTAACAAAATGTATTTAAAAATAAGATGAATAGATTACAGAAATTTCTATAACTGCGTTCGTTTTGTTTTTAGAATCTTTTAACTTGTTAGGACATAAACTTCCGCCATGTTTAGTGCTGTTTCTCTGAACAAACAGGCTGTCTGTTCACCAGTTCACTAAAGAATGTGCAGTTGTCTGTTAGTGTTTTCACAATGTGCTGGGTGTTGTGGAAAGACAGCAGAGGGTTAATTATTTTGGCACGTTGTTGTTTTGTCTCTTCTGGTACTTCTTGCTTTATTTGCCAAAATAATATGGCTGGTTTTTTGAACACTGAGTTCAAGAAAGAGGTGCCCCCTTATAACTCTGCCCTGAGTGTTTGTGGTATGTTTCAGTTGTAAGTTCCTGCTTGGTCCATCAAAAAATGGATTCAGATTCTGGCTTCTTTTAACAGAAGAATCTGACTTAGCATGGCAAGAAAGACCAGGACGATAAATGCCAGTTTATTATAGGAAATGAAAATGTTGAGGCTTTGGTTTAAATCTTCTCCATCTTGTTACATGTAAACTAATTGTTTTACAGGCTGTTAAACAAATGGAACAGAAGAAATTACAGCAAGGACATGCCCCATCTGGTCCAGATGGAGAACTCAAATTTCAACCAGGTAAGTAGCTATTTTCCTCCTGCTCAGTTTTTCTTCCATTGGTTTCCTTTTACTTGCCTGCCTAGTAGAAAACAAGGCAGTAAAATGGACTCCTTTTCCTTTACCATGACAGTATACAGGTAGTCCTCGACTGATGACTGTACAGGTAGTCCTCAACTTATGACCGCAGTTAAGTCCAGAATTTGTATTGTTAAGTGAAAAATTTGTTAAGTGAATTTGTCCCATTTTATGACTTTTCTTGCCACATTTGTTAAGTGAATCACTGCAGTTGTTAAATTAGTAACAGGATTGTGAAGTGAATCTGGGTTCTCCGTTGACTTTCCTGATCAGAAGGTCACAAAATGACTCCTGAACCCTGCAACTGTCATAAACATGAGTCAGTAGTCAAGCATCTAAATGTAAATCACCTGACCATGGGGATGCTGCAATGGCCATAAGTGTGAAAAATGGGCATAAGTCACTATTTTCAGTGCTGTTGTAACTTTGAACGGTCACTAAATGAACTGTTGTAAGTTGAGGATTACCTGTAATGGAACCTGGCCATTACAGTCAGAAATCTTGACGGCCAGGGGTGGGCTGCTGCGGGGTTTGCGTGGGTTCGGGCGGATCCTTGGTGAAGATTCTGTGGGGTTCGCTGAGCCCCCAAATCCCACTCCTGACTGGCTCCTCCTACCCACCCCACCCCTCCCAGGAGTCTCCACGCAGCCCATTGTGGATGCAGGTAAGTGCAGGGCGTGTGGGGAGGCTCGGGGTGAGAGAAAAACGGGCCTCCTGGAAGTTCCAAAGCTCCAGAGAACCTCCAGAGCCAGGGGGAGGCTGTTTTCAACCTCTGGAGGCTCGAAGAAAGCATCCAGACCCTGGGGAAGGCAAAAACACTCTTTCCTGCTGTGGCCATGCCCACCCAGCAACTGGGCAGCGAGCTCGTTGCTGAGGTTTTTGAATCCCACCCCTGATGGCCATTAAGTGAAATGCCCATGTGACCTCATTTAACACCACCATACCTGTCCTCCTCAATGTGGTCATTAAGTGAAGCATGTGCTGGCACAGAGCTGCCTGGAAGGCCCTGGGAGACCTAATACAGGTTCTTCCCTGGGCTCCCCCACACCTTGAGCACCTGTGCTTTGCTTTCCATCC
>JANHFL010001807.1:91436-104162 GCA_032468155.1 Oxyrhabdium leporinum | reverse complement strand
CAGGCAGGCAGGCAGGCAGGCAGGCAGGCAGGCAGGCAGGCAGGCAGACCGACCGACCGACCGACCGACCGACCGACCGACCGACCGACCGACCGACCGACCTTACTTTATGGTATTGTTACACACATTTTACTTCAAAGTTCATATCAGTATACAATAACATGCCATCTATTAATGAGTGGAAACAAACCAAATAGTGAGAAGCACTGATATCTGACTGGGTGACCAACATATGTACACAATAAGCAGGGAAACAGAAATAATTGCTATTTGCCTAAATCACTTGAGAGTTGGTTTCATGTATGAGCACTGTTCTATGTGAAATAGTGCTGTTAATGTATTGTAACAGCACAAGTTCTCATTGAACAATGATTCCTTCTTTGTTGCGGTAACAATATAATGTTAAAAATTATTCTTATCTGATTTGATGCTCTGTATATTAGGGTATTCTTTGCATTTAACAGTGATTCCTTGTTTAATGCTGATTTCTCCATCTTGTCACATTTATAGATTTCCCCAAAGTTTCAAATATTGTTATTGAACCAAATGATGTGGGTTATGGAGACAGTGTAAATTTAACTTGTGATGTCACAGATTTCAGTCCTAAAAAGATTTGCACTCAGTGGTTCCTGGGAGATAATCGACTAACGGATGCTGTGAACAAAAAGGGTTTACATATTTCCTCCTCTAATCGTTCTTACAAATTAACTTCTTCGTTTGAACTAAGAGTTACCGCTTCAGTTTGTGATAAGGCCATTTGTTTAATAGTGAGCCATGCAAAATTGACAAAACCTATTACAAGACAAGTGTATCTAACACTTCCAGGTGCGTACCAATTTTTTATTTATTTATTTATTTATTTATCTTCTGATGTTAATTGGTGAAGTTGTGTTCCCTTTATCCTTTTTAGATGGTTTACTAAAAGTAATAGAATTTAACAGGTGACGAGTGTGGCACAACCTCATTTCCTATACTATATGCCTGCAATGTTACTTAAAAGAATATCTTCCTGTCTGTAGCATTGTTGTCTGTCTTGTTGTGTCCTTTTTGCTGTGGATAGTAGGCTTTAAGCCACAGCCCAGGTGTAACATCCCTGGGAGCAGAGATGCTCATCATCAGTCTGTGAATTTATCTCAGTTTCTTGACTTTTTTGACCATGCCCTCTGGACACCCCTGGCTTTTTATCACACGTGGGAAAATATTTATGGGATAACGTTATCTGACTTATCAGTAAGATGTATAAACATCCATTTCCAACCACAATGGCATGCAAATGATGAGGCATGATGACACAACCCAACCCCTGTCCTTTCATATTTGAATTGCACATCACAACACATACACACATTCTCCTTCCACTGCAGATGCTTATACTATCATATGTAATGCTGTTACTGAGTTTCAACCAAGTGCTGGAAACACAGAAGAAAACTGTACAATAAGCCACAACATGTATATGCTTGTTTTGTCTTTATGCACTTTTTTGGGTGTAGACTTGTTTAGCTTTATTTTGTTTTTGTATTTTTTTCTCTTTTTTGGAGTTTGTATTTTAAAGTTGTCAATAAAATCAAAATTGTCAACAACAACAAACAAAAAGGTTTAGTATGTCCAGCTTAAACGGTCATAGAAGATTGCAGACGTGATTTCCATTCATTATGTTTTGTTGCAAATGGTGCAGAAAGTGTCCTCACCTTGTCGTTGGTAAAACTTGTGCAGTTGGTCTTATGCAGTGCTCATGCAGTAGTTCCATTATGCAAAACTCCAGAGGATCAATCCTTAAAGTGTTTTCTTCTATTAAAAATTGTTCTTACATTAATCATATTAAGCCAAGGTCTGGAAACATATTATTTACATTGTCATTTCTGCTCATTTTTTTTCTTCTCATTTAGTCAAACGGCCTGTTTTGTCTGAAATAAAGGTGACCCGAGATCATCAGACTATCCTCCTTGAAATTTCTATATCACAATTTGCACCTCCGGATATACAAGTTAGATGGTACCAAGGCCCGAGTCAAATATCTGAAGATATCAATCCCAGGAATATTGAAATTGGAGAAGATCACTTATGTTGTTTTGTTAGTAAAATAGAGTTAGATCGAAAAGCACAGGGCTTTGAGAAGACAATACGATGTGAAGTTAAACATTCAACATCTACTGAGGAAAAAAGCGTAACACTGTATGCAACAGGTAAGTTGGATACATATATAAATACTCTATTTATTGAAGGAGTATCCAGACCAGTGACTATTTTCCAACAACTGAATGTGCAGTTGTCTCCCAATTGTTGTATTGGATCCAAAATTCTTACTCACTAAATAACAACAATGGAAAGAGAAAAACTGTAGTGTAAGCAGTGTTAGCTATATAAAGGAAAGAGCTCTGTAATAGCTTATTAGTCACTCCATTATAGATATTATTGAGCAACAGCAAATCTTTTGCTGTATCTGCTTATATAGGCTGTTGATATCTATGACTCACATCAGTGTTAAATTTTTTGGTCTCCCTTCCTACCTTTAAAAAGTATGGAAAACCTTAAAAGTGCTTTTGTTTATATGGGTTATATTTATCAATATTTATCTTATTGAAAATTAAAATTGATACATTCGCTGCCACTAATGTTTCTCACAGATGTTTGATGGGATTTTTATATTGTTTTATATTGTTTCATTTTTCAACGTAGGCTGGCAAATAATTTTGGATTGGCAGACCTCTGAGAGGGTTTTAGGGGACTCCTAGGGGTCTTTGAGCCGCCTTTTGATAGGTACTGACCTAGCTGCTAAACAGCCCACAATCAGTATGTCACTACTAGTGATGGTCCTTTATTCCAGATCAGGAGGTTATGTGACTGTTCAGATCACCTCTTGAGTGATCTGATCTTGATCACTCTTGATCACCTCTCCCACATTGCTCTAGGTTTATTATGACTTAACTATCCATATCTGTCTGCACATGGGAAAGGAAGTAAGTATATAACTATAATGGATCAAAAACCACATATGACACAAAATTGCAGCATGTTATCTTTTGGAAGAATGTATAAAAGTTCCCCAAACTATGTCAGTTGAATTCTCATCTTGCTGGTGTGGTAAATGCCATCTATATTAGAAGACAGAAACTCTTAAAAAGTATATCAAAAAGCAAAAAGTGAGCCACAAATAGTGCTGGCTTATTTCAACAAGCAAACTTGTTTTTTTTCAAATTCCTGTGTGATGGCCACATCATTCTGTTCGTATGAGACATACTGAAGGTGCCATTTTAAAGCGAATAGACTGACAGACTGAGGATAATGAAAAATTGTTTGATGATCTATTCTGGTGAAGTTGACTCTAGTCCATAAATATTTGTACCGTGTAAATTTTTAAAGATCAGAAGATTCTTAGTATGGTTGCTAGAGTGGATTCTATTCAGAAGCAGTGGCATCTACAGTGATGCTCAAGCCAATCTATCTGATGAAAACATCACATTAACATGATATAAGTCTTGCCGCTTTGATGTGTTCATTGTGACACTACACACATGTTGAAAAGGAGGAGAGTTTGCTCACAATACTGCTATTATTTTAACAAAAACAGTCACTGGGTTTTATTGTCACCCATGACCTTGGTTATTAAGAAGTATAAAAATCCTAATAGGAAGCTTAAGTACACCATTCTTTTCTTTTTGCAATAAATATGTTGAATGTATCTAACAGCCATTGATATTTCTTATAAATATTACTTCCATGGTTCTTGGTCCTACAGCAGCATGGAATGCTCTTTCTGAAAGACAATTGAGGGTGGTTGACTGACTTATTATATTTGAAAATGTACTAATATTAGCTCTATGAAATATGATAAATACTCATTAGATAGATTGTGATATGACTTGAAGTATGTTCCAAAGCTTAAATGAGTTGACTTGGTTGTTCTTTCTCTTCCAATGCCAAGATTTCTTTGAACACTTATCACCATGAGTCATAACCATTAGGAACTTCTTCAAAGTAAGTATTAAAGTTTGAATGCAAGTAAAATGCTGATATGTAGAGTATCATATTGGTGATAATCTGTGTCAATTTGGGACTCATACTTAGATTTATAGTTGACAGTAACAAAGAATATGATCCAGAAAAGAGGGAAGGGGAAGATGGTCTTTGTAGGCAGAACAAGAAAGAATCTATAGTAAGTCAAGTTCATTTTTCCTAGCAGACTGATGCATGGAGACCTGATCCTGCTATCACTCAGGACTATTATTCATTGCATCAAAGGCACCTGTGCTAAAGCTCCCCTTACTCATGATTTGATAACAGATGAGAAGGCTCACACAGCATGTATAATCAAGACCTGGTTTGGCACAGGAAATTCCTCTTTTAGAAAAGTGCCACAGCTGCCACCCCAGAGCAGAAGCAGTGAAATGGCTAGAGTTGATTTTAGAGACCTCAGCTGTGTGATTGAGCCAAGGTAGGAATTTTTTGAAGTATTACTTTGATGCGAGAAGAGGAGCAAAACATAGTTATTTTCCAACTATTATTGCATCTGCAGAGAGTTGTCCAGCCACCTTGATCAGAATGCCAATCTTCCCTGAAGAAGGAACAACCTACAAACATCTACAAGGCCATTGTGAAGACTATTCTAGCCATCTATTGGATACAATTGTTTGAATTCACTCTAAGTTAGACTTCAGCTGTGGAAGATCCTTGGACTGGGATTAGTGTAGTTACGTGAGAAGGGTTTAAACCTATTAAATCTAAGGAAGTTGCTAAGGTCTTCAGTTCTGTGAGTGCAGCCAACTGTATATTAGAGCTATGTTTACCTGGTTGGATAACATTTTCCAGGAAAGCATATATATAAAGTCGGATCCAAGAAACAATAAATGCTTTTATTATTTTAAAAATAATAAAAGTTTTAAAGTTTTCTGAATCGAGCAATAATGGACTATCATAGTTAACATTCCTTTTACTCTTAACCCCAGTTTGATGGAGTCTGGGTTTGAGCAGTTATCAGCACATTTACTATAAATGGAAGCTAAATAAAACATGTCACCCATTCTTTATGCCTTCTAAGTTATTTTACTACAATACAAACGTAATGTTATTACGTTTGGATTCTAGTAAAACTAGAGATATTTTATTGAAATAGTTCCTTTTAAGTTTTGTTTTTATTTTTAACTGGCTATTACACTTTTTTTGTATATATGTACTTTTTTTCAAACAGGCTGAAAATATATTAATACATTGTGTTTACAGCATGCTATCATTTTTAAAAATTCAGAAAAAGTAGAAAAATAAACACTTGTACTTTAAATAAAAAAAATAAAACATTAAATGTATACATTTTAAAAAAATATTGCCACTTTTGTCCTCCATGATCATTTTACTGGGTGGTTTTATACTTGTTTTAACTGGAAGTAGAAGTCAGATATTTAAACAGATAAAAATAGTTCAATTTTTATTATTGTAACTTTGACAAATTTAAGATGACCCTGTCATCTTGAAAATTGAATTTATTATAAAATTTAAGGAAAAGTTTTTAAAATTCATCGTACGGACAAATGATTAGGGGTTATACTTCTCTCCTTTACTTATCTACTCCTACCTCATCACTCCTCTGAATATATTCATTTCATTTCATAATATATACTTTACCAAGGGACATATTATTAGTGTATAATTTAATAATAAACAATTAAAAGAGAAGTGTATTTTTTAAAGGTTAAATTATTGTAATAGTTCCACACTGAAATGTGTGTGAATATTAGTAGCTCGGGTTGGCAGTTGGGCTGTTGGCTTGAGCGCCAAGCTTGGCAATTTGGTTGCAAACGTTTTGTCACCATTTGAGGAGACATCGTCAGTGCTTGTCTGTCAGAACACGGGCCTTTAAATACCTTTTTATGTGATGCAAATTAGTGTGGATGTTGTTTGTTAGGCTACTTCTGAGTCCCGGTCTGATTTCGGACTGTTGATTGGATGGCTGTTGTTACCGAGGCATGGTCTTTGGTTTTAAGTACCATCTGTATGATATAAATTAGAGTTGTTTGTTTGGATACTTCTGAGTCATGGCTTGGTTTTGGATTGTTTGATTGGATGGTGGTGGTTGTTGAGGCGTGCTCGGATTTCTTGTGAAAAAAAAAGCTCCACACTGTTTTTATCAGAAGTTATTTCAGAGTAAGAGTGCAAAATAATGACAATAATGATCTCCGAAACCCAGCAGGCTCTCTTTCATCTCTATTAGTCCCATATTTCAGAGACAGCCCACAAAAAAATCCTGAAGAAAGAATTTAAGTAGATTACAATAGCTAAATTGTTATGGTTCATTTGGTGCTTCAAAAACCAAGGACAAGGAGGGAGGGAGGGGAGGAAAGAAGGAAGGCAGGCAGGAAATAGGCAGCTAAGAAATCTGCAATGTGGAAAAAATGAAGTTTTCGATTTTCCATTAGTTTTATTTATATATCCAATTTATATGGCTGCCCATCTCACAAAAATTACTCTTTAATTCTATATAAAGCTCATCAAAGTTCTGCATATTATCTGATTAGAACAGGAGTAGCAGATACTTTGAATCAATCATCCATGCTAGCATTGCCTATCAGAACTCTTCCAATCCAATCACCCTGCTGGGGCCATAGTTACTTTAAAAACACACATAGAAAGAACACCCTGCTAGGAAGTGTTTACACACATACGAAATCTACGCTCCTGAAGTTATTCCTCATTAAGCTGAAGAGCCACAAACTGAACCTGATGTTCTGTCTTATATTAGCCACAATCTGGGACAGGACATATAATTTTGTGTTACATAAGCCCTTCTTGCCATATAATCAAAAATAGTACATAGCATCATTTGCTGCACAGCAACTGAAATGTCTAAATACATTTCAAATTTGTAGGCTTGTCTCCTCATTAAATCGAAATGCAAGGATTGTTTCAGAACTGGGACACATTTAATCATGGATTTAATTTAAACAAACCGGTGTTAGTTCAGTCCCTCTTCAGGATGTCCCTGTGTTCTGCCCAATCTCGTCGTCTTCCCAGTTTCCCTCTGTCCCCCCAGGTATGAAATAAAGGAGGCAGTGGGGCTACAAGAAGGCACAAGCAACACATTGCAAAGAAAACCAAATTCTTCAAATGTGGTAAAGATGAAGAAATCTGAGCAGTACAACTTGTCATATAAGCTGAAGTTACCAAGAAAAGGTCAAGCAATCCCCTTGTAGCTTAACGTCCCAGGTGAACCCAGATATTATGATTGCTAACTCAAGTTTTATAGTATAGTGTATTCTGTGAACCTATCCATTGTGGCTTGTTCAAGCAACCACGGTTGAAAGAACCCACTGGTTAAGTAAGCCTGTTTGCTTGCTAACTTTATTACTCATGGGATACTGTAGGTCGACTGTGCTGAGTTCCATGTTCTGAGTAGGGATGAAGCCATCAGGGAGTGGAGTGGAGTCTGAAGTAGGTCGGGCCACCCATTCTCTTTCTTACCTTCTTTGTTTCTCTGATCGCTTCTGTCTTTCAAGGCTGAAGGAAAGCAACTGAGCTTTTCCAGCAGATCAGGGTGAGCTGCCGGTGATGTGAAGTATTGCTGATCTGCAATATTTCATACTGAGAAAAAGAATCCACAATGGAAGGTGACAGACTGGGAATCCAATTATATAAAATATCCATGTGATGATTTCTGAGGAGCAATTATTTTTGCTTTGCTATCGAATATTAATCTGTTTAATGTTAAATGAAGGGTTTTAGTCTAGTTTAAATTTAAAAGTTTAATGAAGGAGGTGGGAGTTTAGGATTATTTTCCTCAACCTCCTTCTTCATTCGCATGTGCTTGTTTATTCCACCTTAGTCGTGATGTGACGCAGAAGTCCATCGAG
Source organism: Oxyrhabdium leporinum (assembly GCA_032468155.1). Classification (NCBI taxonomy): domain Eukaryota; kingdom Metazoa; phylum Chordata; class Lepidosauria; order Squamata; family Cyclocoridae; genus Oxyrhabdium; species Oxyrhabdium leporinum. The sequence goes on along the minus strand of JANHFL010001807.1, from coordinate 96,321 downwards.
GGACAGCTGCTGGAATGCCTCCTGTGTGGCGAGGGCTCCTCTGACAGAGGCCACGTCTTTAGGACATACCAAAGTGTTTACTCACTCCACTGCCTTCAGCAACGCTGCTCCTATTACACCAACTCTGGATTCTTTGCATTTGCAACCCATGAAGCGACAAGGGACTGTCTAGCCTGTGGCCTTCTAACGTGTGCTACCTTTAACAAAAGCAAAATATAAGCAAGAAAACTTACCTTGGCTGAGGCAAATAAACTGGGCATCTCACCTTCTATTATTTATGCTAACCTTTCAGCCAGTTCCTTCTCCCTGGACTGAACTGTCAGCTCTTTCTCATCTGGCTGTTATTGTGTCACATAACTTGATGCAGAGGGCTGTTGGATCATGTTGTGACGCTCCCAATGTTCTACCTAGTAAAGGAGGCACTGTGTCTGGCTCTTATTGTTCACATATCCCTGCAGCTTCTTCAGGAGCTGTCCAATGAACAGATTGGCCATGGTGAGAGAACATCCACTTCGTGAAGATCTCCCCCAACCATGGATTAGAAGAGGGCCCACTGCAATTCTCTGCCTCCGAGCTCAGCCAGAAACTCACACAATAACTAATAAGTGAGAACAAGAGATGCTATTGCCGTGATGACAAACCTATGGCAGGCATGTAGAGGTGGCACGCAGAACCCTCTCTGTGGGCACATGCACCTTTTCCAGCTGCTCTTCTGGTTTCTGGCATGCTGGTCAGTTTGCGGGAACCATCGCACCAGAAAATGGCCCGAAAAATGGCCCGAAAACATTTTTCAGGCCATTTTCAGCCTGTTGTCTGGACCATCTTTAGGCTGGTTTTTTGGTCCATTTTTGGCCTGAAAATGCCCCCCAAATGGCCTGAAAGCATGCCCAAAATGGCCAAAAACGCCCCCAAAATAGCCTGAAAACAGCCCCCCAAACAGCCAAAAAACAGGCGTGCGTACACTGGCAAGCTGGTCTCTGGGTTCCTGGTGCTCCAGCACGTGCGCCTGCACCTGCGTTCTGGTTTGGGCACTTGTTGTGGAAAAGGTTCGCCATCACTGTGCTATTGTGTGAGATCCCTTCCAGCTTTGTATTCAGTTCCAAGCTACAAGTTGTTATCTTACAGCCTGTCAGGCTTCCCAATTATGGGACATCAGCTGTGCTGAACTTCCAAATATGGAATGGTTTATGGATTCCTTCATGGCAAACCAGGTACCTACATGTTTCAGGCTCTACCTTATTCAGCCTAGGAGGAAGTTTCAACCATGCAATCTTCTCCATTCAGAAGCTTTCTGGATATGCTGAACTACCATCCCAACAATTCAGTGTGGTCAGAGCGGTGTGGAATGATGAGAGGTGCAATGGTTGGAGGATTGTGGTGTGCGGTGTGTGGTGTGGAATGTCAGGAGGCGCAATGGTTGAAGGTGCAATGAAGGATTTTAGGTTGGAGAAGGCTGATTTCAACCTTAATGGGCATATTGTGACAGATGTAACAATCTTTCTCCAGGAAAAAAACTGAATCAATGGATGGTGCTGTCAATAAGAAAGAAGGCTGGTCTGGATACAGTCCCCTACACTCCAGAGAGATTAGTACTGTCCAAGTGGATACGCCTGATCATCTCCTTGGCACCGTCTTAGGTGTTAGATTTCTTTTAAAAAAACAACTCTGCAATAATCTTTTGCATTCTAAGACAGACTTGGAATGAGGTCTTAATGCACCACCCAGAATCCTTATGTGATTTACTTTCAAGAAAATGGATGAGTGCAGCATGATTACCTCCTAAGGATTTATTTTTATTTTTAGGATTCAAACCCTCATCTTGTTTTGACCGATTGAAAATTATTTTTTTTAAATGTACATTTGCTTATATTGTGTTTCCTTCCTGTCTTTTTGGTCTTGTTAATAACTCCCATTTTATTCAAATAATCTCTGACCAGAGCAGAAATGCATTATTATAGCATCCCAAACCTTTGAACAGCCACTCTCCAATTAAGCAGAGTCCACCTCCCTCATTGCTAAACAGCTTTTGCATTGTTACATATTACATTACTATTCCCCCCTCCCGATATCTGCATGTCTATGTATTGGCTCCTAGTGATTGCCTGGACAAGTCACTGCAGTTTTCTTGGCAAGATTTCATAAGTGGCTTGTCATTGCGTCCTTCCTAGGGTTGAGAGAGAGTGTCTGGCTCAAAATCACCCAGCTGATTCTGTGCCTAGAGCAGGACTAGAACTCTCCCTGGAATTCTATAAGATCTCCATAGATGCAGGGGGGGGGGAGTTTTCAAGTTTTCAACACACCATCTGGAGCCACCTAGAATAGCCCCAGAGCAAGATAGACAACAAATAAATTTAACACATTAATAAATAAACTGTCCTTGGCCAGCCAAGTTTATAATTTATTGCATGTGTATTGATTTTTTAATTGATTTAACAAGTCATTAAGGCAAAACCAGTTCCTCCATTCCCTCTGAGAGCTATTGTTTAGGAGTGAGCAATATTTCACCGCATTCATCTCGCTTTTCAACACGGCAGGTGATTCCTGGATTTAGGAAATTCCAAACTGGGAATTAATAGGAATGGGCTTGGAGTCTGGAGGAGCTTTGAATCTCTCAGCTGAGGAGAAATATAGATTAGTTCTTTGCTAGGCACCTGCTCTAAGATACAAGTTCTGCTCCATCCTGAGACATATTTGGCTGGGTAACTTTGAACCAGACTTTCTCTCAACCCTAGTTTCCAAAATCCACTAAACCACATTGAACCAAGCTGGTTCACTGAAGAGATCTTAATCCTGAAGTGGATTGATCAGATTGATCCTCATTCTCTCACACACATATATGTTATCTACATTCTGTGAAACGGGGTTAATATTTATTATTATCTTTGGACTCACAAAATGAGTCCCAGAAGTGTATACCATAAAAACAGTAAAAAAATAAATAAAACCAAAACTATTTCAAAAAAACTAAATTTAGATCAGATTTAAATTTTAGATTCAAGACGACCACAAGGATGAACTGCTCTATATAATCATTTCTCAATCCTTATTTCTCCTCTTTTTGTTGGACAGTTCTGACTTTGGAACTAAAGCCTCAAAGTTGTTAGAGTTGCTAGTAGAACAGATATACTTATAAAGATATCCCATTGATAACAGTACAATGCTGTTTGGCTTTTAAACTAATGTTGATCCCATGCCAACCAAATCAGTTTTAATAGAGCAGGTGATAGCATTTCTTCATTATCCATAGAACAGTCAACAGGGAAAAGGGCAAAAAAATTGTTTTCTGCTGTCCAGATGATGAGACTAGATGGATTGGGCTTTTCTTATAGAAGAAGTTGAAGATTAGGAGAAACCTTGTGATGAAGACAATAATGGAGTCAGAAAGAGAGGTTTGGAGTTCAAACAGAATCTAAGCAATCATTTGTTGGGAAGCTCTAAATATCCTATCCCCCGGTTGGGATAGAAATCCTCCAAGCCATGTCCACTTGATGATTGTAGGTTTTGTTCTTATTCTGATTAAAAGTGGAAGATTTAAGAATGGAAGAGCAGATAGGAAAAGAAGAGACCACCTTACATAGAACTGGAATGGTGGATGTGCATCCTAAATTTGTAAGCAACCAAACCATGATTTGAGTGAATGTTAAAGAAAAATGTACATTAAATGAACAAATGCAATCACAATCTTAACTATAGAAGATCCCCTTATATAGTTTCATGGTAGAATATGGCAATGAAGATTCTCAGTCATCCAAGTAGAGTTGCCTGGAAGTTTAGTCATGGCAACAGGACTTATTTTCTTTTTGGGTTTGAAATGTTTTGCTGCTTATCTAAGTAGCTTCTTCGGTCTTTCACGGTAGAAATTTTGCGTAAGGAATTTGCCACATGAAAGCATGCAACAGATGTTGAACGTGACAGTTCCTATGGCTTAGATGACAGTTAATGAGGGGTGAAGAAAAGGAAATCACCTGCTGTACTATTTGAAGATACCATCTGATACAGCAGCAGCAGCAGCAGCAGCAAGTTAACAGAGTTTGGTTGACAACTCCAATGATTCGTTTGTTATTGTTCGGGTAAAGGTGGAGCAGTACTTTGAAACTCAAGCAAGTCTGTAATCAGACTTCAGAGACACCTCAGACAAAATGATGATTAAGAAAATGCTTCAGTTTATCTCTTTCTAAAATAAAACATCCACAAATTTCCATGTTCCAGCTGTTACAGGCTGGAAAGTCTAGGAGCTTGATAGCTCTTTCAGCCAGGCTCATAGCCTGTAAACTGGAGCTTTCTAGCCTTTGATTGACTTAATGGAATGACTTTTGAATTTGGGAATCTTCTAGCAATTTAAAAAGAGAACTTAAGGAGCTATTTGGAATGCCCTAGACAGTACAAATGGATCTAACTGGGATATAAAGAACTATACTTATTGTATTTCATGATGAACAATGTTAAGTAATTTACTGGCTTTGGGAAATCAAAAAGGATGGACTTGTGAGCGGTGACAGACAATTGACAGAACATTGAGTACTATTTGGGCTTCTTAAAAAAAACAAGACAAGATGGCTCATCAGGATGAATTGGAGGCATTTAAAAAAGAAACTGTGTTGGGGATTCAAATTCTCTATGATACCATGATGAGGAATTCCAAAGAGATAAAACATCTATTACATGACATAACCGGAAAGACTGAAAATGTGCAACAAGGAATAACGAACCAAGAGAATGAAATCCAGGAGTCAAGGGAGATAACTGAAAGTTTAGAGGGTATAGAACAAACTACACAACAAAGGGAAGAAGGAGAAAGGAAAGAGGAAATAATAAAATTGGGCAAAATACAGTTGGGAGAATATATACTAGGAGATAGAAAAATGGAATTGGACAAATTGAAAGA
>JANHFL010001807.1:70334-84896 GCA_032468155.1 Oxyrhabdium leporinum | reverse complement strand
CTAAGCCAAAAAGCTGCGTAGAGGAGCCTATTTAGTGCGACATTGTCTCCAGTTATTTTTTATTAAATCCCCCCCCCCCAATATTTTTGACAATACAAGGCAGCATACATACCTACGGCTCCTTACTTTTTTTGCCCACAACAATAACCCTGTCAAGTAAATGGCCCAAAATCACCCAGCTGGCTTTCATGCCTAAGAGAGGAGTAGAACTTCTAGTCTCCTGCATTGTATCCTGTACCAAACTGTATCTCAATAATGCATAACCTGAATATTACACTTCCACAAATACTTCCTTTTTAAGAGTTAGTGCCTGCCTTTCCTTCAGGAACCTAAGGTGGTGACCATATTAACTTCTATTATTTTTCTCTGCAACCACCATCCTGTGAGGAGTGATTCTGGGATAATACACAATATTTATTCTTCAGCCCTTGATTTCCTTCTGACAGCTTGTGGGTTTTAAAATCAGCAACTTTTCCTCTTGGCCTTTCCATGGCTTGACAGAATCCCTACTTTATACTAGGCAGCAGGTGAATTCTGACAGACCAAGTGTGTTCTCTCCCTCAGGCATGCAGAATCTCTCTCAACACGTGTATGCTTCTTAACCATGTTAAATATGGGGTGCATATACAATGAAAATCTTTCTGTCACATTTAGGACATAATGTACTCTGCTGGCTGAGAAAAGTGCATAGAAATGTGTGGTTGGCAAACACAGCATTCAGGATGAATGGCTCATGGGTCTACTGGAAAATGAGTGAACCTTGAAGAGAACTATGATATAATCTTAAAGAGGAAGGATAGATGATATATTTATTAGAATTGCTTCAAAGAAGATTGGAAGCTGATCCTTTACTTGTTTTCTTGTTTTGTTTTCTTGCTGTTTTTATGTTTATTTTTGTTATTGCATAATATCTTTAATAATAATTATTTTAAAAAATGGATGAGTCTTCTGTCCATACGAATGGCACATTTCTACATATTTAGGAACTATAAAGGTTTTGACAGAATTTAAAATTGAAATACAGATATTTTAAAATCATAAGAAGTGTGAAGATATTTAACATGCCACGTGATTACCAGTGGTCAGTAATGCAAAATGTTAGTAAGCTGTAGAATGCATATTTGACAATTATAATCTGTATTGTTTTATTACATGAGTTAAATTGTTAATAGGAACTAATTGTTCAGTTTTTGGCATGTAGTGTTTGCTTCTGTATACCAGATTTTGCATTATATGTTCATTTAATTACTTTTGACCAGTGGCTTGAAGTCTCAATAATTTGGGAAATAGTTTTATGTTAAAATTATTCTGCCAACATATACAGGTATTCCTCAAACTTTGTAGTTCAAAGTTACAAGGCACTGAAAAAAGTGACTTATGGCCATTTTTCATCTTTATGGTCATTGCAGCATCCTCATAGTCACGAGATCAAAGTTCAGAGGGTTGGCAACTGGTTCATATTTATGACCGTTGCTGCATCCCAAGGTCATGAGATCTCCTTTTGTGACCTTCTGACAAGCAAAGTCAACGGGGAAGCCAGATTCACTTAACAACCCATGTTACTAACTGAACTGCAGTGATTCACTTAACAACTGTGGCACGAAAGGTCGTAAAATGGGGCAAAACTCACTTAATAAATGTCTCACGTAGCAAGAGAAAGTTTGGGCTCAATTGTGGTCGTAACTCAAGGACTACCTATTTTCCATATCCAAGTGATATTCAAATGTACATAATGTACATGACTACAGGTGTAGTTACAGAATTATTTTGCTGGAGTAGTTTTTACCTATTAGAGATAGACATGGCTTAATGTAGGGTATTAACTTTTAACATCTGGCAAAGCATTAGTTTAAATATCTCATCATGCAAACTTGATTTTATTTCTTTTTAAATTTTGGATTCATTATGAAACTCGGAGATAAATCAGGGGAAAATAAAATATGTATAACTCAATAGGTCCTATTGGAAAAGTAAGATGCTTACACTTAAAAGGTAAAGCAATTGTACTTTATTTCTCAAGAACTTATAGACTACGCTTTTTATTATTAAATATTTTTATTTACAGATATTTTACATAATTAGAAAATTGATAATAAAACTGTCCTTTCAAATGGTTTAATCACTTATATTGCATCTATTTGTCTGCTTGAACAAAAGAAGCAAACACACTGTCTTCTTTTTCCAGCAGAACTTCTGGTTTGTCATATTCCAAAATAACTCCTCTCTTCATGACAATAATCATATCAGCATTTAGAATAGTGTGCACCCGGTGCTGTAAGACAAACAGGTATGATTAAAATTTTAATTGCAACATGTAACTATTTCTGAAAGAAAGTCTTCTCCAATCAAATGCAGATCCCATAATCACCAAATAAAACGATCGTTGTTCTATTCTATTCAAAATGCACATTTCAGAAAATAATATACCATTTTGGCTGAAAATATTTTACACGCTGGCATGCAAGTTGTTATCACTTTGTTTTCATCAAACCACATAATTCACTTCCCAGAGAATCTGATACTAGCTTTGTTTCTGAAATCAAAAAACAGCCTTGGTTTGTCATTCTTATGAAACAAGATAACTTTAATCTCTACAGTGTTACGTTAATTCTATTTTCATACTATTAATTTGCTTGTTGACATTATATTATTTTATTGGTTGCATTGCTGGAAAGATATAAAATCAGTCAGCCATATTCTATTGCTGTGTCCATTTACAGAGGATTATGGGCAATTTGGTTCCTTATTGATTTGCAAATGTGTCTGTATAAATTGCAATAAAAGGGATACTGCTTTTGAAGCAGGACATAAATAGGCTCTGAGTTACAAATCGATAACATTTCAGCAGCAAAATATAATATACTTACTGCAATTGTCACTACTGTACGATCAGCAAAGGCAGTCATTACAACCTTCTGAAGAATGTTTTCCTACATGAGTAGATAACAAATGTTTATATTAATTAATGAACTCCTTTATATATATGGAAACACTGAGAAGTATTTCGATAATTAATAAAGGATTTTGGCTCCTTATAAAACCATTATGTATCAGGAACGTTTTAATCCCTGAACTTACAGTTGCCATATCAATAGACGCTGTGGCTTCATCCATGATTAAGATACTTGTTTTCCGTACAAACGCTCTGGCTAAGCAGAACAGCTGTCTTTGCCCTTGGCTGAAATTTTCTCCACCTTCTGTGACTATTGCATCTGATTAAAGCAAATATTTAGAGAAGGGAGGTCATATGGAAACCCATGGATGTCTTCCTTATACCAATTCATCATTCTAAGTCTCGCTTTCTGATACACAAGCATTACTTACACTACGTAATCCTGTATTCCTGAATATGTCATTTCCCTTTAATTTCCAAATTCATGTATCACGTTCCTCTGCCCTTAGATATATGGACATACACAATGACACTATTTGTATAGTTGTAAATCTCTTTGACCAGCATGGAAAAACCACACCTAACAGACACATGACCAGGGACTGGGATTACAACGATCACTTTTGCCTGCTGTGTTTTGTTTTCTCCCTATCCCTGCAAGTATTTTTTTTCCCCATTTCTGTCTTATAGAGGGAGAAATGAACTCCAAACTTCAGCTGACTGGATAGGCTTGAAATGCAGTAACAGACATGTTACTTCACTGCTTCCTGCAACAATTGAGGATACCATGCATCATGACAAGTTCAATGGATAGAGGATTTCATGCCCCAGTAACGTTTTAATTTAATGGCTGCTATTCATGCTACATGGGTCTAAGCTTCAAGCCATTGCAGATACAATTGCTAGTATTCTAAGGGGAAGCAAAGGAGCACCCAGGCCCTGATCTTCAGACTTGGCTGCCTACAAATTTGCAGATCCTATTCAGGATAATTGCCTATGAGCTACCAGGTGCACCTGAATGCCTAGATCCTTGGGTGTTACGCCCTAAATGCTTTTGAGCCCCAGTATTTAAGAAGGGGAATGGCCTTTGATGTAATAAACTTGAGACAGGGACTTCTTGATGGCAGCTCTTTGACTACGAAGGAAACATAGTGGGGCCCCCGAAAGTAAATCTTCAGATAAAACTGAACAATGGTAATAAAGCCGGACTTTGAGAATACAGCTTGATCACTTCACTGTATTACTTTGAAATTATGTCTATAGTAGCAACCATTTTCTGGAGAAAGACATTTCTAAAGAAAATGAACAAATTATAAATACAGTTATCATTTGTAGTTTCTCTCTAAAACAGCTAAAATTCAAGTAGAAATGTTTTAAGTGCCAGTCTCTCCACAGTCAAAGGAATTATTACCTAGCCCCCCAGGTAAAGCTTTCACCACATGTTTCAGTTGTGCTATTTCCAATGCTTCCCATAAGGTGCTGTCAGTGCATTTATTTTCTGGATCCAAGTTAAATCTGCAAAAATAAAAATGACTAAAGAGACTCAAGCTTGTCTGCATTTTTGTTAATCCGTAGCGAGCACAATATATTATTACTGTTGATATGTCTTATTTTAATGCAAGGTATGGGTCTAGCAAATGAAACATTTTTTAAATGTAGCCACATAGCCATACTATAGATACAATCCTCATTTCTGGAGAGGATGTAGTGGGATACAATTAACAAAAGCCTAAGAACAACATCATCAAATGAAGGAATACCTTTGTAAAAATGCACAAAAATAAACACATACTATGCACTGTGTTTATTTTATGGGCTGTAGAAACTGCTTCCTTGGATAGGAATTAAGCAAAACGAATATTCATCTTGTATTATAAATTATGCATGTGCATTCAGATAAGCCTAAGATAAGCCAATTAGACTCATATTAGCAGAACATCATTTAGAATAAGTTTAAGAGGCACATATAAAAATGTTAAAACTCTCTTTTTGAGGACTTGTGAACTATGGAGCCAGGGGATGGTAGATCACAGTCTCAACAAAAAATGCATCAAAGCATTAATATCTCCCATTTTCTTCATGTTCTTCTTTATCTATTGATATTAATGGAAGAGCAATTTCCATCAGCATTTAACGATATTTTTGCATATTATTCTTTATCCTAACTGGGAAAATTGGATGACTAAATTTGATCATTGGAACCCTTACCTGATTGTGCCACTGAACAAAATGGGGTCTTGGAGAATAATTGACAGTCTGGATCTCAGAGTTTGTAACGGAAGCTTGGCAATGTCTATGCCATCTATAATGATCCTTCCTGTTGTTTTTTTAAAAAAACAACCACACAAAAGTTAATACTGTTAATCATATTTTCTGATGATATGAGATTACACAGATGGAAAAATACATGCGTATCACAGAACAATAATTCATTCAATTAACATGGAATGCTCTTATAGCTATAATTATTTTGATTATTCTTTATGCCACTGAGAATTATTTGATATACAAGACTCAAAAGTTTGTGTATGGTATGTTTGTGCTCTATTAACAATAAAGAAATAGAGAAATAAGCATGACATATCTTTAACCTAGAGAGCTATAGGTTGCCTAGTATAAAGCAATGCATGATCCAGCCAAATTAAATGTTTTTAAAGCTTGCTAAGTCTCAGAAATAGAAAATTCTGATTTGGATCAGTGCAATGAGAAAAGTTTCATTCAAAATGGATGGTGATTCAAGGTTGTTGCTGTTGTTTTTTTTAATCCTGAAAATACTGATGCTTGCATTATTTATGTATAAGCATCTAAAGGATGAAACAAATCAATTTTTTAAGAAAATGAAAACCAAGATTTTCAGGATAGGAACATGTGCATGAAATGTCAAAGATGGATCCAAAGGTGAATGAATGTCATGATGCTAAAATGAGTGGATTAAGTAATAAAAGCAGCACTATAGTACTGATAATCCTGCCCATTATAGGAAAGAAGTGAAACCAAGTGGCTGTGCATGCACCCGTGGATGGAAAGAGCAATTTCTGAACAGCTGCACAAATGGGAATGATGTGGTTGCTTTGATTTGAGAAAAAATAAATATCAAAGGCCATGCGACTATCTGCTGTAAAGAACTTATTTGAAAAATGTCTTATACATCCAAGAAAAAGTTGCAGATAAATTGTATATCTTTTAAAAAAGAGCATGGAGTATTAGTGATGGGTCTAATTAGTGATGGCTCAAGTATGATCCTACCAGCAAATTCCTGGCAACTTTTTCCACCCAGCAGTTAAAGGATGGGAATAATCTAATTGTGATGTGATTTTAACTAATGGGTAAGGCTTAGTAGACAAAGCAGAAGGATAATAGGGAGAAACTGACCACAGGATCTTGAAATCCTGGATATTAAGGGAAAATGAAGCGAAGTGTAAACAGATACTTTGGAATTTTAAAAAGTAAATTTGAATAAACTATGATAAATAGGATTCCATAGCAGGATGAGTTAATGGAAGAAAGAGACAGGAGTTTTTAAAAAGGGACATGTTAAAAGTAAAATTATAGATAACTTCAAAAAGGGAAAAATGGAAAGATGTCATATGAAATCAACGAGGTTGCACAAAAAGCTTAATTAAAGTGTGAACGTAAAAAAAGTCACACAGGATGTGTGAAGAAGTATGGGACACTATGGAATACGCGGGGTTGGTTTGGAGCTGTAGGGTTTATTTAGAAAGCTACAGCTCAGATGTGTTCAGAATGGTACAAAAGATTCAGATAAAATGAAAAATGGCTTCTTCACATATATTCAAGATAAAGGACTAGTATATCAAGTTTTCATTGAAAACAGCAAAAGAAAAGGCGCTCTTACCCAACTCCTATTTTGGCTCTTCTCTATAAGAGATTATGTACTCCTCCATGCATTTGTAAATAGCCGTTGTAGAACCAGCATCCCAGCTTGAACTTAATATAGTCAGATAATGTCTACTGGCTTCAAATGATACAAATGCCCAGGATAAGATGGGTTACATCCTAGGGTAGTAGGATAGTAAAGAAATTTGCTAAGGATTTTGTCCAAACTATCAGTTTTGAGAAGTCCTGGGGTTGAAATACCAGATGACTAGAGGAAAATAAATACCAGCCCTATCTTCAATAAAGGAAAAAGCAAGTGTCAGGGAAGTACAGACCAATCAGTATGATACCAAAAACCTGGGAGATTCTAAATTCTAGAGCAGATTGTAAAGTGATGCAACTTTAAATACCGAACCCTATGACACTCTGATTAGCAAAGTAGTTGAATATTAGATGTTCGACATACCTATCATTTAGATCCCTAGCTGCCTAGAAACCAAACTCAAAGTAGTGACTAATTATTTGATATCAAACAGAGATCAGGCAAGGTGACACGAGGCTCACTCTTCGTACTCATCAGCATTTTTATTAACAATTTATAAATTACGATTTACACCGCCCAGTGCATATCATAATGTACACTGGATGGTCTACATCATAAAATAATAAAATAAAATTTTTGAATGCTTCCAGATTTGCAGGTGGAGTAGCTAACATTATAATTATTATGTATTCTATATCAGCAGCCCCCAATCTTTTGAGCACCGGGGACCAGTTCCATGGAGATAGGCTTTTCTGTGGGCAGGAGAGGGCATGATTTTGCATGTTGCCTACATCACGCAGATGGGGCTTTGCTTGTTTATGTGGCCCGATTGTTGGCATGCTGTGGACCAATGTTGGGACCCCTGTTCTATATAAAAGAAACAGAATCCTCTCTTATAATGTTAATAAGTTAAAGAAGTATAAGAAAATAATTTGAGATTTAGTGGAGACAAATGGAAATTTCTCCACTTCGGGAAAGTAATTCTAGTGCATAGTATAGAATAGGGGATATTTGGCTCGGAAATAATACTTAAAAAAGAATTTAGAATAGTAATTGATCATATACCGAACATAATAATGTACTGTGAGTAATGTAACATACTAGTTTTAAAGAAAAATGCAATTTTATTCTGCATGAATAGAAGTAGTTTGCAAACTACAGGAAGATTTCTTTCCACTCTGTTCTGTATTGGTCAGGCCCCCACCTCAAGTTACCAAGTCCTTGAAATAGTGAAATCTGAATCAGATGTAGAGCAGAATAAAGAGGCTGACGAGGGAACTTTGTCTTATGAACAGAGGCTGAGAGATACTTGTTAAACTCTGAAAAAAGGTGATGGAGAGATATGATAGTTCTTTTCAAGAACCTGAAGAGCATGACAAAGAAGTAGAGTGAGAGTATTCTCTTATCATCTCTGCATGCGATGTCAAGGGTAGTGGTTCTTACATTCAGGTAGGAAAAATCCTATTGAATGTTAGGAAAGTAGGTGACCTCTTCTTTACTGGATGACTTTAAACAGAGGCTGGACAAAAATTTATCCAATCGGATTGAGTGATCTCTTCCACTCCCATTATTCCAATGGAATGGGTAGGAATGTTATATGGCCACTTTTAGCCATATATATATATGTTACATATTAAATAACTTTAGAAATCAAAATTAGATGGTAATCCCTTGCTAATTTTGGGGGCTTGATGGAAGCAAACAGAGCAAAATATATTTTATGTCATCTTGAGATATTGGGGTTGGGGGGGGAATGGGCAAAAGATAGATGGTCCCTTTGTTATAAAAGAAAACCAACAATATTAAAATAAATAAAACAAAAATGGGAGGTGTTTACTTCATCAGTACAGATTTACCTTCAAAGGCATCAACCATTCTAAAAAAGGCTAGAGAAAAGGATGACTTCCCACTGCCTGTTCTGCCACATATTCCAATCTGCAAACAAAAATAAAAAATAAATAAAATATCTGAGCTAGGAATGATACAGGGGTTAGTATTATAAGTACGCAGTAGAAACATAGATTGTCAGTGGCAGGTTAGATTCTTGTGAAGATGAGAAGTTATTAAAAAGTGACTTTGTACTTAGAAATACTACTACATATCATGGATCCTTTTCACATTATTAATTAATAAATATCACTTCAGTCTTTCTCTTTTAATTTCATAATTTCCTAAGACAAAAAATGAGAGATTATATACAACGTTATCTGTCCATGATTAAAATGACTCGAGTCCTGCTCTAATGCAAATTTGGAGAGCTGGTCCAGGAGAGGAAGGAAAAAATCTGTTGCATGAGATATCATCCTAAAATGTGATCAGAATATATTGAAAATTTAAGAACAAAATATAAATTTAAGAACAAAATATAAAATCACGTAACGTGATTTTTTTAAAAAAAATGTGAATGAATGATTTGAAAGGTTTTAAAAAGGGGGAAGATTGATTTTTAACTATGCATATTTACCTAAAACTAATTATGTAGCTTAATTTACTAGGGCTTACATACAAGTAAGAATACCAAAGATACACAACAGAAAATACATTCATCAGAACAATATCATCTCAGAATCATTTTTAATAGGAGGAAGGCTATCCTATGTACAATTCAGCAGTTACTTCCATTATGTTCAGTGTAGTTCATTACTTTCAGATAACTATACATTGCCATCTATGTAGGATTACATTATAATATTATTATAACATTATTACTAATAAGAGCCAATTTGAAGGCTTAAGGCATCAGAAAGTGAGAGACTATGAATTCTATTTTTGTTTTGAACATGAAACCAACTGGGTGAGTTTAGGCTACTCACTCACTCTCAATCCTGAGAAGGAGACAAGTACTTAAGAATGTTGCCAAGAAATTTGTAGGCACTAATCCAAGCATTTGCCAGGAATCAAGATTAACTCAAGGGACAAATTTTTCTCTCTCTCTGTCACTATCTTCCTCCCTCCCCTGTGGGACTTCCAGATCCAGATGCATAGCAGATACTGGCCACCAAGCAGACATTGTGATAGAAGAAAGCTGTGGTGTTACATGTAGCAGTGCCAAGTGACAGCAACATCAGGATGAAGGAGTATGAGGAGCTGGACAAGTACAAGGGCCTGAAAGAGGAACTAGAGAGTAAAAAACCAAAGTTGTCCCAGTAGTAGTAAGAGTACTCAGGGCTGTTACTCTTAAGCTGGGAGAGTGGCTCCAATAGATCCCGGGAATAACATCCAAGCTCTGTCCAGAAGAGTGCAGGGCTAGGAATAGCTAAGATACTCCACACAACCCTCAAACTCCCAGGTCTCTAGTAGAGAACCCAGACTGAGGAAGAACCAGAGCACTCATGGGGTGAGAAGGCATTATTTTTATATTCACAGCTCTAATCTAAGGAACATGTTTCCGGAATAATTGCATGGTTTTGTCTGCCGCATGTAGTTTTATTTAAATTGAGTTTAATTCTTATATGGTTGGTGTACAAGATAAATATTTATATTACCTTTTGTCCTGGAGAGATATGAGCACTGACATGTTTTAGCACAGGCTTCAGAGTACTATCATAGCGGACACTCAGATTCTGTATTTGAATCTCCCCCTGATCAGGCCAGTTCTGAGGAATCTGCGTCGGAGCTAAATCAAAAAAGAAAATCTCCCACATCTGTTTTGCTTGTGTATATGTATATATTAACCATTGGAAGCAAACACATTTTTTAAAAAAAATCCAGCGCTTCATTAAATATAACTAAACAGGTTCTTCTGTAAGCCATACAGTATACTCACAAAGCAACCCTTCATAATTTTCAGCTTCCGTTTTTATAAGGGCATTGAGTCTTTTCACAGCTCCCAGTTGAAGCTCCATATCAGCCAGGTTGCGAATCATCCAATTTAGGTAATTAGACACCTAAAATCAATACCTAAGTAAGATTAGTATTTGCAGTGCGCATGTAAAATAGAAGATCCTTTGAAGACTATCCACCACAATTCTCTGTTTCCAAAAGAAAAGGAGGATTCTCCTTATGCAAGAGTCTGAATGTTTTATAGTTCTTCCATACAAATCTACAGCAATAAGGCTGTTCATATGAATAAAATTATTGCAAATGTATATCAGCATTGTTGACCAAATCAATTTACTTAAATTAATTCAGCATGCAATGTACTGCATGCTGTATATTTGAGAGAAAATACACATTGCATCCCTTTGAATGGAAAGAACATCTTTTCTTTAATTCACTTACCATCAGAGCATAGGTTAATCCTAAACCTACAAGTCCTGAAGAGAGTTTATTGCTTTGAGCACTGGTAATAGATGTAACAGCTGCAATAAGCACTACGCATGCTCCAATATATTCCTAAAGATATAAGAAATGTGTGAGTAATGCCAACATCCAAGAAAGTACTGTGGTTCTTATTCTTCATCACATTTTTACTTAGCCCTTCCACAAGAAGTTATAAGTAGGGAACCCAGTTCTTTTCCTGTTTATTTTATTTTGCCACAACTGCTGAATTAAGAGAGGCTAGAGAACAACTGAAGAAGTTAACCCAATAACACTTGTGGTTGAATAAGGAGTTGAACAAAATGTCTATTTTCTGATTAAATACGCAAAACAATATTAGTAAACATTTCCCCACTGAGTTCAGAATTAAATTAAGAACTTACAGGAATGATGTGTAAACATATTTTTTTCTTTTTTCATAGAAAGAGTTTAATGTTGTCAGATTTTTCTTTCTTTAATTTAATAAATTCAATCAGTTAAGAATTTCCTGGCTACAAAAACAATAATGAAATAATTAGCTTCTGAAAACTGGTGGGTGCAATTGCTAAAACATGAGCATCCCATTTAAAATCAATTAGCAATCCTAAATAAGATCATAAGAATGACCAATTTTGTGTAAAAAAAAGAAAAGATTTGGGCAGGGGGCATTTATATATCTTTACACAAGAGTAAAGTACTTGCCATACGAACTTCCAGCCAACGATTGGCAGCTGTAAGGAAAAGGGAAGCGATGTTGTTAGAATCCGTATATTCAAGAAGCTTCTGCTTAAACCGGGATTCATACCTTTATATACATATAAAAAAGACAGATCAAGACAGTGGTTATTATAACAATTTTGGTATTTTAAGTCTCTTGTGTTGAAAGTATTCAATTTTGAAAATAGGTCACATTAAGTAAAATAATCGTTTGTTTCATATTTTTCTTCTACTCTCTATTCAATTCATCATAAATAAATTATTGCTGGGTTTATGCAGCACCTACTGATTCACTACGTTTATATGGAGAGGAAGAGAACTAGGTTAGGGTCTGGTAAATAGCATGCAGAGCTGGTGACTTATTAGCCTACATTTGAAAACTGTCCAGCTTTCAAAATCTGAAACTGTTAGCATTAAGTTAAATAAAGCAAAGAAGTACTAACTAGCTTTTTAACTTGTTTTTACTACTGAGCTAATTTTAGAAACTCAAGATCTGAGTTCTTTGCTTAGTGATTAGAATCCAAACTTCAAATGTCACTTCTACAGCACATAAGGCAGCTGAAAAGAGTATCTAAATATAGCTGAGTTCCCCACAGAGGTTTGATGGTAAATAAAATACAGGAACTGATAAACGTCTAGTTCAATTTGGGTTAGAGGTATATCAGCCAATTTGAATTCAATTCACAAGAGTTTGCCTTCCAGCAATTATTTTAGGCAAAATCTGAAATCTGGAGAGGACATTTTAACCCAATGATAGCATAAAGGAGGTAGCATGAGGGAAATGACTTGTCCCAGCAAAGCTGCATACAGAATTTCATTATTGGTTAGGGAATTTTTATCTTCTTCCCATAAGGGGAAAATTAGAAAATAAAAAGAGAAAGTAATCAACAATTTTAAAAATATAATGGAACAGTAGGTCTAATTTGCTTGTCAACATACAAATGTAAAAAAAAAAAGCTAATTAGCAGGAAAATGCCAATTAGCAGGAAAAAATTTCCAACAGCCTAACAAATGTATCATAATTACATTAATTAAAGCATAAATATAGAACTAATTTTGATGTTGCTAGTCAGGGAGTTCATGAAACTGAAAATAGTTTGCAGGCTATGGTGACTCAGTGCACATTAGCATAATTACTGATGCTACATGTAGGATATAGGATGCTACACTTTTGGAAACTGGAATTTTCTCTTGGAGGCATATTGTGTTGTTTCTGATTTTTCCCCCCAATTGATGGACCATTACTGGTCCATGTCCCATTGGGAACTGGGCCAAGCAGTGGGCAAGCATGTGAAGCTCTATTTGCACATAGGATTAGATTGGTGCGCAAAATGAACCTCTCCCCCCCCCCACCCACCTGCTGCCAACACCGGTGCCAGTCTATGGAGTCAGAAAAGTTGGGGACCACTGCTCCAGTTCCTAAATTTTAAATTGAAGTATACAACATTCATTTCACAATCCGTTCAATTGCAGAAAATCTATGCAATTTAATGTAAATGAAAATATTAATGACTCAACATAGAGAAAGAAAATGTTTTCCCAAGAAAAATGTTGTCTCAGGGTAATGAAACACAGGGAGTTCCAGAAAGAAGACGCTAAATATCTAACTAGACAGAAGCAACTGACATTTTTTCTTAACTCTATTGTTGGTATCCATAAAATCATAGTTAGTGCTCACATGGTAGCCACAATTGGAAGTAGCAATTCCACTGCTAAGTGGACGAACATGTGACCAGCAATAGGATTTATTAAATCACTTCCCATTCAGTCATTAAGTGAATCACCATAATTCTTAAACAAAACAGCACTTATT
This sequence comes from Oxyrhabdium leporinum, assembly GCA_032468155.1. NCBI lineage: Eukaryota > Metazoa > Chordata > Lepidosauria > Squamata > Cyclocoridae > Oxyrhabdium > Oxyrhabdium leporinum. Next base: position 71,354 of record JANHFL010001807.1, on the reverse strand, counting down.
GCAAATTGTAATTTACTTCTATATTCTCGATTAATTCTGCTTGTCACAAGCTAGTTTTAAAAGTACACAATGGTGATTATGTGACTCTGGGACATTGCAATGGTCATAAATGTATGTCAGTTGTGAAGCACCTGAGGGGTGATCACGAAATGGTCGCAAATGTGAGGGCTGGTTGCAAAGCTATTTTTTTAAACGCCATTTTAACTCTGAGTAGTCATTAAAGAAGTCAGTTGGTAAGCAAGGGCTATCTGTATTAGAAGCAGTGTGTGTAATGCAAAATTATCTGCAATTTATAATTCAAGTTTTGGCTGTTTTAAAATGTAATGGAATTGTACTTCAATAAAAAAGGAGAAAGTTTTATCTCAGAAAATTATTCAAAGATAATACTTTGCTCTACAGGCCAAAATATTAACCTTTCAGCAAGTTTGACAATATTCTTATGTGATGTTTAAAGTTTCAGGTTAACTGCTGAACTAATGGCTTAAATCCAGAGGAGTTTAATTTTGCATTATTACTCACAAGATGTAATGACAAGATGACAAGAACTTATGCCAGTCATTAAAATCTGGACACAACCAGTATATTTCTTGCAATATTAGAAGAATGCAGACTTAAAAAAAATACCTGAATGCTCGTATAGTTGTTAGTCCTTCCACTGTCTCTGAAAAGTGTGAAAGTAATGGAAGCTGTGTACTGTCATCCAATTGCTGCAGATCCCTAAAGCAACACAAATTAATTTGTGAGAAATACGTGAGAACATCCATTTTTCCCTGTAATACTTGAAATTCAAGAAGCGTTTTACTCTATTTTGCAAGCAAACATAAAATATATCTAACTCGGTCACCCAGAAATGTAATTCTACAATGAGACCCTGTTAAAATTGTTAAAATAAGATATATGGTCCCAAGAGAGTATTATTCTGAACGGAATACTCATGAGCTCAAAAGTGATTAGTTGTGATTTTTTTTTTCATTTCTGTTTCCAGAAGGATTTTCTCTCTCTCTCTCTCTCTCTCTCTCT
>JANHFL010001807.1:47442-57971 GCA_032468155.1 Oxyrhabdium leporinum | reverse complement strand
TTCCAAGCAACTTCCATGAATCCAGTGTCTTTTTCCCCACTTGGAACTGAACCCAGAAGGATATTTCTTCCAACAAGAGAAAGAAAAATGAAGAAGCTTGCCCTTGTTTGAGATGTTTGTTGTTGTTGCTGTTGTTGTTGTTGTATTATAATACTATAATGGTAACCACTAGAAAGTGGCAAATATGGAGGCCAGGGGAGAGAATTACTACTGCAGCAGGAGGAATTATACTAGATTTGCTTCAGAAAATGTTTGAGCAACTGGCCTGTTAGCTAGCTGAATCATTTGATACTAAATTAACAGCTTTTGAAAAAAATGAATGAGAGACTTGTAAAGGTGAAAGAGGAAATGAAAGAAGACAGAAAACTCTGTAAAACAAGTTTCTAAAGATGTAAAACAAATAACAAGTGGAAATTTTGGAAAATAAGAAATTACAAATGAAGAGTTGGAAATAGAATTAGTTAATGTTGCTTTATTGGAATTAAAAGGAAAGGAATTTTGTCTGCAATGAAGAGCAATCCCTGATGATTCTTGTGAAGATATTAGAGAAAAGATTAGTATTATTTTATTGGGATGGGGGAATACAGAAGCAGAAAGGGATAAAATATGTAGAATAAATACAAGATTTGAAAGAATAAGAAATGTTCTAGGGAATCTTTTGGTGCCCTCTGGTGCACTTTCCACCTTTGTCAGGAAGAAGACGTAGAAAGTTAGCACCCACCCTTCTCCCAGAAGAATGCAATATTCTAGGAAATATTAAAAAGGCAGAATATTATATTTTCCTTAAAGGAGAAACATGTTTCTAAAGACATAAACTCAGGGCCTCAGCTCCCTGCCCCCCACCCCTAGCAGATATTTTAGTGCCAACCTATCTACAAGACAAAAGGCTGGGCCAGCTTATCTACAAAACAAAAGACCTTCACCCTCAGGACATAATAGGATTAGCCCTCACTCAAGATCCAAGCCAGGACAAAGCTATCAAGCCATAATTGCCCAACACCTTTTCAGAACACAACCCTCTTCATTACATCATCACCAAGCAAGATTCAACCAAGCCTGGGACTCAAGACAACCTACAAAGTTACCCCTGCATGGCCCCATGGGAGTCTGACAAGCAATCGGAATACATTTCTTTCACAGGAACAGGAAGCAAGTTCAAAGCCCAAGAGAGGGTATAAATCTCTTTCTCTCTCTCTCACCAGAGATATTAATTGAGGTATGGCAGATAGAAGAAAAGCTGTAGCGCTATATATTAAGTATAATAACTTCATTGTAAGGAACTGAAACTGAGTTTGTGGTAAAAAGCTGTTTTCTCAAACACCAGTTATAGATTTAAGACCATGGGATAACATTTGGGTACTTAATGTTTTCTAATTATACATAGCCACTAACCCTTTCTCCAATCTGTGTTTGGTCTCCATGAGGTAGTATGTCAATATCAGGCTGAAGACAGCAAGCATCAATTACTGCTTTATACCTGTGGAAACAAAAAGGGTAATTGTCAATTCACGTGGAGATTGCCTCACCAGCATATTTCATGTACTTAAAAGGAAGATTAATCAGCTGGAAAAGTCACACAATGGAAAATGCATGCTTGCTAAGCATTTATTTTTCCAATGGGAATCCCACCCATTTCAGGCAAATAAATTATACCCTAACTAATAGCTCACGGTCAAATATTTTGAAGCTAAAAAAAGTGTGCCTTGCTTCTGTATTCCTTGGAGACTATAATCTATAACTGCCTTTAGGGGCTTCAGGATCTAAATGATTAAGATCAGATTATTTACAACTTTAAACTTGTCAACACTTTAGGTCAAGAGCATGACATTCATTTATTTGTATTGAAAAGTGTAGATTACTACAAAATAAATTGAAAAGATAAAAAATGTGATGGCGGTATCTAAAAAAAATAAACATCAAAAAGGAAAAAAGAAGGGCTTAGGAGAAGGTGATATAATGAAGAACTGTGAGAGTTCTGTGTTTAAATTGTTATTTAGTAAAGGGTGCTAAGACACTCTTTACATTGGAATTATTATTTGAGAAGTCATCTTGCCATGGATCTATCATGATAGTGATTCCATATTATTTCTGCAGAATCTGAGAGTATGACTTTATTGCCTCATAATATTAATACAATCATAAATAAATGACTTCTTAAAGAAGGATGTCAGAAGCAAATGTGGCATATTATAACTAAAAAAAAGTACTTAGTGCTGAAATGTATTCAAACCCATTGTTTACTTATTTTATAAGTAATTTTCCAGGTTGGAAAAATACATTATTTGAGAGACTTTTCAGGAAAAGAGAGATCCCCGATCAATATGGATTGATGCTTCAGAACATTACATAGTTGAAAGATAACTATCTCTCATACAACAACTCAACATTTGCACCATGTAGCTAGGAAAACAACATTGTCAGCAACAGTAAAAATGTTTACTGACAGGATGATAATGAGGATTGACTATAATTAGTTTTTACATGGCTCTTAAATACATTACCTTTGTTTATTGAAGGGGCTTTCAAAAGTGATATTTTCTTCCACAGTAGCATTTAACAACCATGGTTTCTGAGAAGCATATGCCACTGGCCCTCTTGTTCTGAAAAAATAAAATAAGGGAACTCATCCAAGTTTTTATGTTTTTATGTATGATGTCTATTTACTTTCAAAGATACTGAAATGATTCTTCACTATAATGTTACTTTTATGTCTTCTTTCAAAGACAAGTTAATATTTCCTATTGTTCATTTTTTTAAAAAGGCACGAATGATGTGGTGGCCTAGTGGTGAAGATGCTTGCCTCCCACTTAGAAGGTTGAGAGTTTAATCCTAGGTAGTGGCAGATAATTCTCTCCTAGGTTGCAATGAAAAAATACTGAGAACTCTGTGGCATCAGGAAGGGCCTCCTGCCAGTAAACCCTCAGCTCCACTCAGTCACCCCAACTCTACCCTGAATTAAAGGATTATAGGGTCGTAAAAAAGAAGTTCATAAAAAAGGAATATCAGTTCCTGATATTCAGTTCCAAATGTGCATTATCAGTTAAATTACTCTTTGTAAATTTGTTTGCCTCAACTATATGCAAGATTGTAGTGAGATAACTTTGAAGTCAGCTTAGCTCCCAATTTGATATTCTTCACATATATAATTTTTTATTAAGAATTTTAATTATAATAGTAAAATCTTATAGAAACTAAACTTAAAGAAAAAAGAATAGGAAGAAGGAGTAAAAAGTACAAGACATAAAAGAGAAAAGTAAGAATATAATAAACAGAAAAGAAATAAAGATGTGACTTTGAATCTTAATCACAGCAAATATAAACACATTTAGTGACTCTTCACCCCCTCTAAAGTTGCAAACATTTATCTCTATCCCATATCCCATCTCTTACGTACAGTGTAAACAAATCCACAGAATGTCATCTTTTCAGTCCTGGTGTCACCAGAATGTCCATAAAAGATTGCCAGAAGTAACAACCTTGATCCATTAAACCAACTTGTATTTCTTTCTTTTACTTTTAACAGTCTTTATCTTTAGTTCATTCAAATATTGACATAGGATTAATGTCTCTTTACTTTTTTCTTTATAGCACTACAGAGAGTTCTTCAAGGATTTAATAAGCCTTTTTTGTAAACCCAGCAGGAAAAATGATCAAGGTTGCTTTCCTAGTTTGTCATTTTTAAATTTAAATTCAGTCAGTTTCTTTTATATATCCAATTAAACATCTTTTTCTAAGTCATTATTCTGGCCCACTATTGATACCATCTCTAGCTTGCCAGATAAAATTTGTTCTACATTTGTCATTTCTTAAAGAACATCTTTTTGACATAGTCCATCTATAGGAACAGACATTATTACTGACATTGTTGATATTGTAGTTACTATTTTGTTATTCCATTTCTCAAAAGTTTCCTTCAGTATTTTTATTGTTATAATGTCTTGCAACATTTCAGAGTTGTAATTCTTTACCTAAAATCTTTAGTTCCCCCTAGTGTCCAGTTTTTTAAATTATGAAATTGCTCATCTTTGTTTTGTCTTATAAAAACAAAACAGAATCAATTTCCTACGAGAAGCTGTTTTTTCTTCAAAATTAATTCCAAAATATTATTATAAAAGTTTCAATATTCCAATTTAATCTGAATGCTTAGTCCATTTATAACTTTCTAAGATCAAAATTTCATTTAGCTTTTTGTGGTTTCTACGGTTTTTGCTCTGGTCATTAGCTCCACTTTTGCAAAGCCGTCTTGAGTTTGCCATATCTCCCCGGAAAATGTCCCAGTTTGGCATTTCAATAGTAAAAGAAACTTAATTTATTAATTCCTCTGAACAATTGTGTGGTGAGTCATCCTAGATTATGTATCGCCATATTAATTAAATATTAAAAAATGACATCTGTGGTTAGATTGTCTCGAATTTGAAACAGATAGGGATTCAGACATCTTAATGAGTAGAATATTATTAGCTATGCCATTTTCCTGAATTATGCATATGTTGGGCAATTATCCAAATTATGCACAATTTAGCAATTATGTTGTACCTTTAGTCATCATACAGTTCTTCCCTGATTTTACATATCTCAACCATTGAGAATATCATTTAGTCAATAATGTCTTTTTGTCTTGATATAAATTCTTTGTCTTTTTCTCCTTTTTCTACTCTCTAGCTCCAGAGAAATGTCAGTCAACTGCAGCAATATCTGAGTGACACTCAGTGTTAAATGTGCTTTTTAACCTTAGCAGTGCAGACAAAAAAGTATTTTTTTCAGAGAAGCATAGAAGCACCAGATAGTATTGCTCCAATAATATAGTATATGGGTTGTTCTGATTTTTGCTTGTCAGAGAACTATAATGATAAAATACAGATTCTCTATAAAGCAGAATTTCTCAGTTTACAAAGTTGGTAGAAGTTATCAAGGCAGTTGCATAAACTTGAAAGCATGGATATTTAGGGATTTCTCTCTTTTGACATAACATTATATAGAAAGCACATAAAAGATCGTACAGTTTTGATCTTTGATCTTACTGTTATAGCATAATGAAACTGCTTTCTTAACAGATTTTTTTCAGTTTTTTAAACATTGTTTTTAAAATACTATACCTGGACTCCGTTTCAACTGTTGCTTCGATGTCAGAACTGCAAAACAGTTACACAGTAACTTGGTAGTTGTTACACATTTCTGCAACTCATTAGAAATGCTTGAATTTTAAAAGTAAATGAATACGATAAACATTCATAGACTTGTGATATACAGTGATTCATTCTGGATTCAAGTCACTGTAGTTGGTCATCCCAAGCATCAAAACATACTCATCAAAGTGGCCTATACAATCTTTCTGATAAAATATTTTGATTCTTTTTTTTTAAACCCTTCTATCATATTAGATATTTTTGTTTCTTTGCGTTGTATGACAGAATCAAATGAATTATAATACCTGACATCTTCCCCTGTCTCACTGTCAGGAATGCTGCTGTAATTTCAGAAATAACAGAGAAAAAAATTATTAACATTTGATAACATTTCCTCCGCAACATGACCTTATCCTGTTTTGTCTGATACACTGAAGCAACCTTATATATTTCACAGTTTGAAGGCAAATGAATGTTCTTTTTCAATTAGACACAAAGTTACTGCAATGTGATCAACTTTCTCAGTTGCAAGTACAATGATACAAAAAGTGTGTAGCTGGTTGTGACCCACATGAATATGTAACACAAAGACACACGTTGAATCTACAGAAGTTGTTCATGTGGATTAATTAAATGAGGAAAGTGAAGGTATTTAGCAACTACATGCAATATCAATACATTTCAGGATTCATTGCTATAGTAATATAATTCATATATATTAAAGACATGACAGGCCTGTACCTTAAACAAAAACTACACAGCAATTAAAAGGATAAACTAAAATTACCTGTTCCAGATGACATTCCCAGATATCTTCTGCATCTCTCCAAGTATTCCTAACAAGAGAGATGATTTACCACAGCCTACTTGTCCCACAATCATTGTTAACTGACCTGCAATAATAGAAAAAAAATAATAAATTATTCTTGAAATGTTGTGTTACTTTTTCTCCAGTCTAGAGAGCAATTAGGCAACTGATTTTTAAATGGACCATTAAATGGACCATTTTTTTCCCTCATGCACATTGCTAAGATCATCCTCATCCACATAGGATGATCACATAGTACAGCATACATATTGTGTTGTAGATATGGATGTGCTCCTGTTTCTGTTTTGTGCTCAGGCGTTTATTATTGCATAGTGCTTGATTTTGAACATTTGCAAATCCTAATCATTGTAATAGATGCATTAGTACCTTGAGGAATTCGAATATCAACGCTGGATAAAGTTGGAACTCCTTCTGGCGTCCATGTGAAAAACGCATTCGTGACCTATGGCCGCAACAGCAACCGGAACATAAATGATCTATGTTGGTGCAAAACATCATACATATTTTCCCTTTTAATTTTTTTTAAAAAACGTATTGATAACAGGCAACTGTTGAATGGAGGGGGGAACTGGTACATAGATCTGGTCTATGAGCTCCTTCCCAAGCTTTTCCAATTCAATCAAAAGAAGCGATTTTAAATTTCTATTGCAACATCATAGAATGCATGATACAACATAGTAGATCAAATCAATATTTCTCTGTTTCATCAGTACATTTCTTTCTGGATTAATTTGCATCGTGATTTTTAAAATTTAAAAATAGATTTTCTATGCGAAAAGTAATAAATAACCAAAATCCGATAACTCTTCCTATCAGACTTTAGTGTTCCTTTCTTCTTCATGTACGGAAAGGTTGTATTATAAGAATAATGTGTCTCTAAGTATTTTTTTTTAACTAGAAGTAGGTTAAATTAACTCAGATTAGTTTTTTTTTCTCTGTAAAGTGTTTAGATCTGAAAAGCAATTCTGTACGCTCCTGGGGATAAATTCATCTGAACTAAGCATTGTTTATTTTTAACAGTTGATAAAATTACACAGCATAACTAAGAGCAATGCCAAACATAAAAATGCATACAGGCTGATTCAGTATTGAGCACAGAATAAAAATAATTATATATTTAACAATTAAATTCTATCTCTACTTTCTATAGACAATTATCGTCACAGACTGTTAGAGAAATAAATTTTACAATTAGCCGTATTTATTTTATTTACATGAATGTAAAATCAGATTAAGGAACACAGGTTAGTAAGTGGAGGTTCATACAAAAGGTGGAGGACATGCAACCCTATAATCCATCTTCTAGTTATCATAGCAGATAGAGAACAACTTTGTGTTTATTTTTAAAAATTGTTTTAGCCATTTTTTCCATAGAAGTCTTTTATTCTAGCCCCTGATACACGGGGATTCTCAGTACATACATAAATGTGAGGAAGAATGTATAATGAATCTGCTCAGAGGCCTTTATTCACTCTTAATAAGGTTGACATGAAATTTACTACAGATGCTACACCTGCCCTTGCATAATTTAAGCCTGAAACTTAAAGGAGTGGAAAGAGTAAATGACTAGGTTCGCACATTAAGCTAAGCTATAATGTGATTTGCTTGATTTTGATTATTGAGCCTCACTGTTTTATGGCATGGTGTGATTTGTAAACATACATTGTGGTGTGTTCAACAAATTATGGCTAAGAAAACTATGTGGAAAGTATTATTTTCTCTCTCTTAGCAATCAAGCTCCTTCAAGAAGCCTCTCTTGCGATCTGATAATCATATTGCCAAAATTGTTGTCTATATTCTGTGTTAAGTGAGAAAAATCTTGGTGTCCTCTACTGCAGGAGATAAATTCCATTGGATTCCATTCTCAGCTTGGAACTATAGCACTAGAATGTTTATAGTTATTAGAAACAACATAATTAGAAAAGAGTGACCTTATTATCACCTTTACACAAAAATCATCTGCTTCTGTGCTGCTAACAGATCTTCTTATAGGAGAGCTGTAATTGTTCCAGTCCTCTCTGGTAGGCCTCTTACGGTTAACAACTTTGAGGGTCTGTGCAAGACCAGGAAGACAGAAACATGGTGAGTGGAGACATGAATGCAGATGTCAGCAATGGACAGTGAGTTAGTTTCCTAGGAGATGCACTCCTTCCCTAAGAGAAGAAAAGGTGATTTCTACCACAAATATTTGGGTTGAGTAAAGGGAGAGGTGCATGGGCTTTGTCAGTTTTGGCTGGGTTTACCTACTGTACTAAGCCATAATGAGGTTTTCTTTATGATAGCATAGTGAAAAATATCATCTCAAGTTTTTCTGGGTGCAAACCATGGTTCATGACTTAGCAAAATGCCTGAAATAAGATACTTTGGCTACTTAAACCACTTAATTCAGACTAGAGTGCAGCATGATCCATGAAATAATTTTCTAAGCCTGCAGTTGTTGATTATCTTGGATCTCTTATTGCTGTCGGGTATTTAATCCCGTTCCAGGGGATTCTAACAAATCAGCAAACTGCATGCCTTTATACAGTACTGTTGACTGAGATGTATCCCAACCATTCTGATAAGGATTGAATTTCTCCCCCTGCAATTGTTTCACAATGCAGCTGACAGTTCCTACCAGCAAACTGTCTCATCATCCACTGCTGGCTTTAAACAAAGAGCAAAAACTACCATATAATCTACAATAAGTAGATATTAAATTTTACTACTGTGGCTATTAATTACAAGGAAAGTGACAGTTATTGGCATTACTGTACAAGCCAAGATTTAAGAACGGGATGTTGCCAGTTTCACAATCAAATTAAAACGACACTTACAAGAATCTGATATTTGCTGTGGTTGTCTGGGCTTCTTGGCTCAGAACATTTATCATGCTCTTCTGCAATTTCTTCACTGGAGAGAAATTCACTTAACTTTTGGACACTATGAAAAGAGAAGAATGGTAGCAAGCTAAACAAACGATATCACTGCTGCATACAACAGCAGTGTTCGTTACATTAGGAAACTGCAGCCCTTGATCCTATTTTGATGTCCAGCCCTTGGACAGACAAGGATTCCATTTTGATTGGATAAGGATGCATAACAATGCACTGATCAAAAATACACACTACCCTTTTAGGAATCTGAATAAGAATATTAAGTTAACTTGCTATTAGGACTTTATATTTATGCTTTGCATGTCAGTTTTTAGGGCTTATATAACTGTCTACGTATTGTTTGATCATGCCACGTTTCAGTTTCTATGGATAATAACTGTATCAACCAAATATATTTTGGAACAAAGCTGTAGGATTGTAATTATTACCAAAATCATGAACAAAAAACCTCCACTATTTCATTATACTTGGAGTATAATCTTGAAGCTTTGATGGCTTTATGTCTGCTGTTAATTATTTATTAGAATATTTATAACATATATGTGTAAAATGTTACACCAGTACCAGCTAGCATTGATGATGTTATCTAGTTTGGGAATGAAACATCTTCAAGAAAACCACCAAGTTCAGAGAGCACCAAGGACCCTACATATAACAATAAAAAGTACTAAAAAGTACACTATGCCCTCTGATAGTAGGAAGGAAAAAAAACATAAGAGAGCCACAAATGAGAGATAATGGCTTCTGAAAACAATACATTCAGGAAATACGGTGATGCCATGATAAAACGTTATACTGAAATCTCCGTATCGCCCTGTCTATAGATAGAGGTTGCCTCTTTTTAAATAATCTGCATAGCTTTTACAGGTCTAGTCAAACTGGTTCTGAGCATGACAGAGAAAAGGTGCCTGAGAAGACACTAGTTACAGCTAGTATGTACTTGAACATAGGTAGAGATATTTAAAAGCACATTAATACTGTGAAATCATTTTCAATTTCTTGAAATTTTTTGATGAAGGCATAGGATGAAGTACAAAAACAGCAGATTCTGGACACACATTATATTGCAGCAAGCATTAAGGAACAAACATCTAAAAGGATGCTTATCCACAGTTTGAGCTGTAAAATTGAATTAATGTGGATTTGTGGTCATCATATAAGAATGTATGTGTGTGGGCAAAACAGAGAGGAATGAGAAAGCACAATTAAGATTTTATAAGCATATTATCAAGAACACATAACTCATTTTAAAATCTATGATAACACTGTTATATAAATTGTAAATGTTTTATTGTCATTGGCTATTCCTCATTATATATCACACACCCATCTTAAATAGGCGGCATTAAATTAAAAAAACCCTCTTAAAAATAGGGATGTGCAAAATGTGTTGGGAAAGGAATATTCCAATAAACAATAACACATTGTGTTCAGAGGTGAAATCTAGCCAGTTCACACCAGTTCACGCGAACCGGCAGCGAAAAGTTTGATTGGTTTGGAGAACCAGCAACTATTACCTTCGGCTGGCCCCGCCCCTACCTGTCCGCTCACCAGCCCCCTACTCACCCCGCCCCAGTGTCTCTGCCTGCCTTCTCACGAGGATGTGCCTGAGGCCCAACTGCTCCTGATCTGCCTGCCTAAGTAAGCCGCTGCCGCTGCTTGCCTCCCTGTCCCTTCCCACCCAGCGCTGCGTCCCTG
>JANHFL010001807.1:36579-47342 GCA_032468155.1 Oxyrhabdium leporinum | reverse complement strand
CCAGTCACATGATCACCAAGCCACGCCCACCAAGCCACGCCCACAGAACCGGTAGTGAAAAATTTTAGATTTCACCATTGATTGTGTTCCTCTCTGTATCATGCTGTTTCAGGCTAGTTTGAGAATATCAGTAAAACAGTCCTCTAAACTAGAAGCAATTTAAAGTGTTCCAGATGAAATATAGAATTACATGGAACAGTACAGAATGACATGGAACATTCCACTATTCTTTGGAACATTATATTCCTTACTCACCAAACATTGCATATCCTTAATTAGTAGTGTCCCTTTAGGATTGTGTTCTGTACTCCTTCAGTCCATACATAGTTTTCTAGTCCATCATCATATTCACAGGATGATACAGTTGCATAGGACCCAAATATATATGATTAATCATAAATCCCACCAGCAATGATGAGATTTATGATTAACATGACATCAGCTGTAATACTACTAGCAGGATTGAGAAGATATATTTCCTTAGTATTTCAGCAGAATCAATGCTATTTTTTCCCTAAACAATTAACAAATATTCTATATCTCTACCTCTATCTCTACATCTCTATATTCTGTTTGATTGTAATTGATTCTCACAGACTGAAAACAAGTCTTTGCAGTTTTTTTGAAAGGTTTTTCATAAACAGTTCACTCTTGTCTGCTTCCTATGGCCAGCTAGCTTTGTGCCTAAGGTGGGACTAGAACTCATGGTTTTCCAGTTTCTAGCTGATGGCTTAACAATTACATCAAATTGATTCTCACATCCTAATATACGTTTCCCACAAAAATCACAAGGCATACTACAGTGAATATTGGCAATAGAAGCTCTAGAGAAGCTGATAATGTAGGGAAATTCGCCATGATTTACTAACAACAAAGGACCTTTGTAGGAAAACCCACAAAAGTGATATCCTAAACAAATCTAAACCTAATTGTAACTCCTGCAGCAATTTTAAACCAAGTCTCTTAACTCTGGGGGAGTTCACTCATGAAACCTTACCTTACAAGAGCTTTAACAGTGGATCTAACCACACTGGAGAGTAGGAACAGGGGTGTCACAAGGATGTGGAAAAGGGACAGCGATGCAAAGGCCACCGAAGGAGAAAAGTCAGCATTGACAAAGAGATGGGCATGGACAACAAACGTCTTATTAGAAAAACAAAAACAAAACACATTACTTCAGACCATTTATGTATTAAAGATATATTTTCAGTCAGATTTTTATTAAACTTCAAATATCCAAATGATCAGCAGAACTGTTGACTCTTATAGAACTATGAATGATTACCAAGCATCATAATATATATAGCTATAAATAGACCATTTATGTAAGAGTTTTCTTTTTTAATTTATTCTCTGGGTGTGTTTGCAATATTCTTTTGTAGGGGTTGTCCCTTGCTGGTGTTTCTTAATATTAGTTGCCCAGAACAATTTGGAATAGGTGCCATACAGATTAAGTAAATAAATAAAAGAAGAAGCTTCTCTGAATGTAGAGTAGGTCCATGAATTGTGATTTGAAAAGTGCCTGAATTTTCCCCATCTAAAACAATTAATTGTGTTTTATTACTGGACTAGTTCCAAAAGAAAGTTCTACCCAAAGGAAAATGGCAATGAGAATGTATATGTAGCAGACAGAATCAGTTACTGTCAAGAGATTCAAGAATAACAAAACCAGACTTACTGTATGATATGATTGTCTACAGCTTTTAAAATAATATAAAGTAGTTGCTACTCTTTTTTTTACCCATCCATCACTCCGTCAGCCAATGTACCGAGAATATAATCCATCCTAGTTCCAAACCAGTACTCTGTTTCTGGACGATGCTGAGTTTCAGTTCAGCATCGTCTTGAAATCCTGAGCTGCATCTGCAATGGGAAAGGCCAGTGATTTACACTGACCTTTTTATTTATATTTCAATTTTTACTGCAACCCTTAGTATCATCTTTCATGTTGTTCCTGTGTTTCTTATCTCTCTGCAAAGCATTTTTTTCTAGTAGCTATTGGGAAGAGCAATTGCTGAAATTTGGTGTGTTCCTTCCTTCCTATAGCATGAACAAACTTTATGGACCCAGATCTCCTCATAGTAATTTAAAATCAGCAAAAGAAGAATCAACACATTCATTACTAAAAAGGCGTATTTTTCTCTATTTTTTAAAAAAATAGAATAAAATTGCATTTTAATATAAATGTTTATACTTACTATAAGAACAGCTGCAACTGGTATTGCTGCATTCATGAAAACTGTAGGGAAAATGTTTTTTTTTCTTATTACATTTACATACTTTACTTTAGAAGAGTAATAACTGCTATAATAAAGTGCAGTATAAGAAAAAATATGTCAATAATTACAGACATTCCACACAATATAAATGATGCTTAGTTTAATAAAGTATGCAGTTGCAACTCCAAAAATGCCTTTTTCTTTTAGTTTGCTTGTTTTTCACTCAGGTACAATTGATATTGATATTATATTGTATTATTCAAAGAAAGACATATTGTGATTGTTCCAAGCAGATTTCTTTATTGATCGTCACCTACAGACAAAATGTTGCCAAACTAAAGCAGATTACCACCCCCGTAAAGCATATAGTCTGAAAACTCTTAAGGAGAAGCCATTTTCACTCTCTTTATCTCACACAAACCATCTGAATTGAGTTGTCTCTTACTCCTCTGAAATACATTCCCTCCTTCCTGGAAATCCAGACTATATTCATCACAGTTCTGGTAGTATTTCTGTGCCATGAACGATAGCAATAAAATAACGACTAGCAATTTCCAGGAACTTTCTGGGTAGATTTGATGTACAGTACTAGTTTCTTCTCTATGTCTAGGGGAATGGGTTCCTATTGTTCTGGGTTTTCTTTGCAGCTGGCCATAAAAATATAAATTATCCATTCTATTACAATCATCATTATGGTATTATTACTTGCCAAAATTTCTTCCTAATTTGAACAAGTGATAACTGTCAAATTGTTCAATTTATTTCAGACGTACGATACACTTATATTCCTTTCAGCTTCCTGGTTCATACTGCAATCTTATTGCAGCAGCTAAACAGGAAATATTTCAAATATTTCAAAATATACTAAAATAAGCTATAGATAAGCTTTCTGGGCTTAATTAAACATAAATTTGGAGGAAAGACAAAGAATTTTCAGTATCAAATACATGTTTTAAGGCAAAAAAACTGAGATTCATTTCTTGGCATCTATGATTTCTCCTCTGAATTCTGGAAGATGGTTACAGTGTCAGCAATACCAAACTACATGGATTAATGTGCTATTTCATTTCAGGCAGCTTAGTATGTATGCTGTAGAGATGGGCACTAATCTTTGTAATTTTATAGGGTGTCCATAAGCCTGTAAAAAGTACAAGATTCTTTGACAGGGTTCACATGTGCTAAACTATGGTTTGCTTAACAATGGTTTGTTCAATAAACTGAATTGGGTAGGTTTACACATGCAAAGTCATAAAGCACTGTTCCTTAATTAATATATAGATCTCTTTCTCTCTTTCTTTCTCTCTCCCTCCCTCCCTTCGCGGGAACTTTTTTCTCACATAAATGCAGATATAAAGACTCTGGTGGTGTAATGGTTACAATGCAGTATTGCAGGCAAACTCTGCCCACAGTCTGGAGTTTGATCCTAATGTGCCTTCCATCCTTCAAAGGTTGGTAAAATGAAGACCCAGCTTGTTGGGCTGTATGTTGACATTGTAAACTGCAAAGAGAGTGTTGTAAAACACTACGGGGAGGTATATATAAGTCTAAGTGCTATTGTTATTGCTATTTTCATTAAGCTCAGAGCTGGAAGGTTAAATGTCCCACATCCTATGTACCAATGACAATTCATTATCTTTATTAATACATTAAAAGATAACTTAAGAGTTATTTGGATTGATAATTATAACATTTAAAACAATTCATTATCATAGGCTATTTTCAAATTTAATTTCTGGCTGGCTTCCCACATCATGTTAAGCCATAAAGTTTGTTTGGTTTCTAAGCATTTTCTTTTATGTCTTATGACTTAGCATAGTCGTCTCAAGATCTCAGCTTATGGCTCCCTTTTCTTCAAATTTCTCCCACTAGCCAAAAGCCAGTTCTTAGGATGGATCTGGCGTCAGGTAAACTGAATGAACTAGCACAGGTTAGTGAAAAAGAAGCATGACTTTTCTGACTAAGTACATTTACAGATCTGAGCTACAAAAATCAGGACAATCATTAGATGGTACCAGAAAAGTCTTGTGTATTATTTTGTTGTCACCAGGAAGTTGTAGTTTGCATTCCACATTTGTTTAATCACAGGGAACAAAAGAAAAGATGATAAATGGAAGAATGTGTGGATGGAAATTCCTCCCTCATTTCCCATAGTGATCTCTTATGAAAACCTATTCTAAATAAGAAAATTTGTTCATGGTAATTCACAGACATCTGGAGGGAAGCAAGTGGGTGAATTCTATTCTCAAGTAATGTTCTTCTAGCAGATTAATTTTTAAAGGAAAACATCAAGATTGTTTATTCCCTAGAGAAAAGAAAATGAGTTAAAGTACTTATGATAATAAGTATTGCCAATATACTATGTTTTGTGCATTTGGCTGCTTATTATCATAGGTCAGTGTAGCACCATCTCAAGAGACCTCTTTCATGATGAACATTGAGCATGATAAATAAGATCTCCTAGGAGCTAAGGAAAACATAAGCAGCTTTCTAGTGCTAAAGGGTAAAGTTAATGTCTTAAGTACAGCCAAATTTGAAAAAATTCCCAGGGCCTTGTTCCTTGTCCCTGCGTACTGTTTTCAGATTTTAGTGACATACTATTTATCCTTTTGGAGATAATTAGTGAAGAACTCCTATTTGTTATCAAATGTTTCACTTATAATCAGTTTTAATCATTTCAATCCACTGCATTTATTTACAGATGTAATCATCTTTCTTATTATGAGGCACTTAAAATGCTGCACTGGTATTAATTGCGTTGTTACAATTAATACTGTTATAAAACTACTGTTTATTTTACTTCTAATATATATACACAGTTTAGAGGCCAATTCTATATCTAGGAGTAGGTACTATTAAACAAAATGGAAGTTAATTCTTGGTAAATAAGCCTATAAAATCAGCATTAGTCTGATATTATATAATACAGCATTCCAGAAAATTTAACAATTGGCTCTCACAAGCTTGAACAGGCCATTTGCTATTTTATAATAAATTCCTTTTTTTACAATGAAATTATTATTTTTATTAAATATTAAGATTACAATAAAACTGCAACATTTTTATGTACTTCCTTTTGTCTTTTCTATTGCTCAATTCACTATTCATATCAAACAACTGTTGAACGGTAACAGTCATTAGGTCTGAATTATAGGCAAGTAAATTTAATGGAGAAATGGTCTCCTTTGTATACCTACAATTTTTATGTCTGACATATATAATACATTATTTACTATATCAGGGAGAAAAAAAATCAGTTATAAGCAGCCACTAGCATTTAAATTGCTCCTCAGAGGATCATCTGGAATTGCAAGTCAATTACTTCTTTATGCATTATTAAATGTTTGGTTCTTAGTTTTCACATTTGTCAAAAATCTAAAGTTATTTCAGTCTTGGCTTCATTAACTTAAGTGGAGTCAAAAGTGCAAAACTACTGTTTTATAACTGCACACATTCTTGTTTGTTTATAATCTTTAAAGACGGGGAGAAAGACAACAATTCAATCCTGAGCTGCACATATTCTCTACTGTTGGTATAAAACAGCTGTCTGCAATGACAGTCCCAATTCAGATGTAAAATTGATTAAACATGCCTTTGGCTTAAAAGCTAGAAGTATTCCCAATGGGGAAATAAGGGAAATCAGTCACTTCATGACACAGGACTGGTAGTTATAGTCACTTTATCCTTATCTTAGGGTAGCCACGAGCCTGTTATGCAAAAGAATGTCCACTTATCTACAGTTGTACATTTGATTATTCTGTTTTGACCACAGATAAGAAGATGTTACAGTTACAACATATTGGAGTTTGGTTTAGTTGGATTTAGAATGCTGTGTAAATTGAAGTCTTCAAATCATGATTTTCATATAAACCAGTCAAGTTGAAAAGAGTAAAGAGTAGTTTAGCATGATCTGTGAACCAACTAGTTATTGGAGCTACAGCTTACTGCTTTGCTTTTACCTCATGCAAGCATATTAACTAATATTGATCTGGCTCCTTGAAAAGCATTTTAATTAAATCTTCAAGACTATTGAGAGGATTTGCACATTTGTCCATTTAAAAAAATATTGAAAAATGGATATTTATCTCAATATTAAGTAGCACAAATAAATTTCTAACATTAAAAAGATAAACTCAAGTAAAACTCAAAAGACTGTGAAATCTTTTTCATAATTGTTTTTTTAAGAAATAATGGTTGTGTGATAGGATCTACTCTCTCTTCCTTTTACCTTCAAGAAAATTCACCCAGTGCATTGGACTGAATTCTTGAGGATTCATGGAGAATTCCAGGTGGAAGGGAAGAAACGATCTGATGATGAATTAGCAGGAGAAATTCTATTGGCTGTTTTGATTTACATTTTTTAAAAATATATACAATTGGTCTTGCCTTTGAGAACCCATTTTCCAAAGACTATAGCGCATGATTTTTTTTTTAATGCCTTGGGAGATTTTTGGTATGGAACTGAATCCTTTAAATATGCAGTAAACTAACTGAAAATTTATTTACATTTATACAAACATTTAAACTGACTTTGGGGACAAAAAGAAGTGAATTACTTACTTGATATAGAGGTATAAAGAGCAAAAGACTTAAGACTTGTCATTTCCTTTTGCCGAGTTTCTTCCACACTACTATGAAAAATGTGTTCCCAGGCATACAGCTTAAGTAGTTTTATGCCTCGAAGCATTTCATTTGTTTTCTTCAATCTCTCATTGGAATATTCCTGGACCATTGGCATAAAAAATAATTTTGCATTATAATGACATCATAAGATGTAGTATTATACAACAATCCATGGTAATGTAAATTGGTTGCAAAAAACCCCTATGCTTCAATTTTTATTTAAATGCTTCTTTCCCTCTTATTTATTTATAATATTTCTATTCCACTGTAATCAAAAGAGATTCTTGGTAGTTACATATAATAAAACAGATTAAAATACCTGCAATAGGAGTAAAACAACATCAAAAGCAGTAAGAATAAACCCATTCAACATAAACTAGAAATAAAATAAATAAAACAAAGATGGCAATGTTCACATCTGGGGAAAATTCTCCAAAACAATTCAGTCTTTTAAGAACTTATAAAATACCATCAAATAGGGAGTCAGATTGATCAGCAGTACTATGAAGAAGCAACACTGCCTTCATTTCCTCAAAGTGCAGGATTTGCAACAATTTCTGTCTGGTGGATCTAATTGATATTGACAGTAGTATGCAATCTGAAGGGACTGTAATGCTAAGGTATAATGGGCTTTATATGTCAATGCCAACACCTTACATTACATCTGGAAACTAAGCAGTGATTAATGCTGGGTCTGGAAACTGTTTCAGTATGCTCCCACACCTGGGAACCCAAAAGAAAGTGTTCAGCTGCATCTGTAGTTACTCTTTAAAAGCACTTCCAAAAAGAGTTGGAAGTTGGATGTTAAATCTGGGCATTATATATCCAAGACCAATTGTCACTAAACCGATTACATGGCATATCTGCACACTGTTGTATTGGTTTAGTTTTGTGTGAAATACAGAGATTTATTTCTTTAATAGTACCAGATTTTTGTTTCAGAAAAATGAAAAGCAAAACTATGTCCTTCCTCTCTTTTTTTTTCAATTTGGCGGGTAATTATTTTGAAGCTATAAGTAGATTAAACACTCTAAAAATATAATCTTCTATTCTTAATGGTGAATTTGTCTCACTAAACCTAATAGAACTCACTTTTGATTAGATGTAATATGTAAAAAGTATACTAAGGACACTGTCATAGATCTGAGATTACAAATTTATAGTCCGAAATTGTGAAATTGGATAGATATACTAATCTTGGCAGAACTTACCAATGTGCTTCTTTGAGCTTGTGAAAGTTTTGTGGCTACAAAGTATTGGACAGGGGCCAGCACTATGATTACAGCTGCTCCAATTAAGGCACTGATTCCAAGCAGGTAGTAGAGCAGAACAATTCCAACAATAATCTGCAATGATGGGAAGAGAAGGGACATTGATTTGTGTAATCAATACAATTCTAAAATTGGATGGTAAAATGGGAGGAGTCTA
The DNA here is from genome assembly GCA_032468155.1 of Oxyrhabdium leporinum. Taxonomy (NCBI): domain Eukaryota; kingdom Metazoa; phylum Chordata; class Lepidosauria; order Squamata; family Cyclocoridae; genus Oxyrhabdium; species Oxyrhabdium leporinum. The sequence continues at coordinate 39,075 of JANHFL010001807.1, read as the reverse complement.
GACATGTCATCAATTGTTATTTTTGGAAGAGATGTAGGCTGTCCTCAAAAAAGGGAAGCATACTCCACCTCAGGATAACTACAAAATTAGAGAAAAATGCTATGAAGATTCAAGTAACTTAGATCTCATGATCCCATGGGAGAATAGTAGGTAAACATTTTACATTGACCTCTGTTCCCCTGGGCTAAGTTTATTAATAATCCATTCATTTTCTTACCTGTACTGGCATAGCCCAGAGATTAGGACACAGGAAGAAGAACCACATTAGCTGGTTTGTGTCTATTGCAACCAGGTTACAGATCTGACCTGACGTCATTTCCCCCATGGACATGTTGGAGGTTGATAGTCTCATGATCTTATTATAAATTTTTGTCTAGAATGAAAATGTTCAGTTTTAATTGAAACAGAAAAAGCAAATTTCCATATGGATAATATCTTGTTCTATATTGATAACGTCTATAACCAATCACGATGATAGCAAAATATTATAATTATAAGAATATTGAGAATGCTGAAATTACATTAGTAGCATCTAATACAAATAGATATATTGCAGCATTTTTATATAATTAAGCTTATCTCTTGCTACGAGAGCGTCTATGGAGATTCTGTCATCCAGGTCAGGGTTGTGCCAAAGATGCTTTTTTTTCAAGACGGAACTGTATGTATGTTTTTCCTTGAAGACATTTCGCTTCTCATCCAAGAAGTTTCTTCGGAAAAACCAAGAAAGTCCACTTGCCCCTTGAAAAAGCACCTTTGGGTCATGCTCTGAGACTTACATAATAGTAGTACTATATAAGTTCTAACACATTGTGAAATGTATTAATTAGAAATTATTGTTTTATATCCTAGATGCAAGGATGTAAAATGTGGATACTAATATCTTAACAGTAACATTATCATGGAGATTACTGGATATACTTCCTCCATATTTCTTGCTGCATTAATCTGATTTTATAAATAAAAGGAAGCTCTCTGATTATTAGTAGGTATTTTAGAAATTCAGGCTGAGAAATTTGAGTTGACTTTAGTTTAAAAAGTTGCTAATATGCAATAAATTAATTTTTTGGAATATGTTTTAGAAAAAAAGTTTTTCCTCTGTTTTTATTAATTTGTACACATATGGTCACACAGACATATTTATATGGAGTTTGGTACTTTAATTCCTCAGACAGAGTTATTATAAATATTATTTCTTTATCTATTATAAGGTATCAGATAATTCAGTAAGAGTACCATTTTTCTCTTCTAATATTCAGTTTGCTAGAGGAAACATTGCCTGCGCTATTAAGCAATCAAAGAAAGTTTGCATACCAGTGGTGAATATAAATTGATATGAAATATGGAAGATATTCTGAGTATTACTGATAATTTTCAAGATTCATACCTAAACTTGTGAACATTTTACAACAATGTGGTAATATAACAGCTTATCCAGTTATATTTGAATTTCATACACTTCAAATTAGATCATAGATACCCATAGTAATTTGAAAATAATGAGATCTATCTATTGTTCAAATCTTTTAAAAAAAGGTTGAAGTACATATTTCCAGGAAGATATTTTTATTAATAAATGTTTCAAGTTAAATAGGACTTGAATTTTATACAAATACAAATGATTTTTTTATACTAAAAAATCATACAGGTGTGTGAGAAGAAATATGTGAATATCACTCCTAGACCAATTTCCATTTTAAGCAGAACTCCTATGTTAACATCAATCAGATATTTTAAACATATTGTTGTTTAAAGGATTTTAAAGGAAATTTCTCTAGAATGGATAGTTCCCCCAGGTTTTCAGAACTTACAATTTAGAATAACAGTGAGGGTTTCACGAGCCTTCTTCATTTGACATAAGGAGATAATTATGAAGAAGTCAATCTTTATTTCTCACTATTACCCAATTTTAAAATTACAGCTCTTAAGACTTTCCAGATTAACTGTATTCCAATATTTACTAGAGACCATGTTGGAGACAACAGTGTCTCATTTATTTAATTAACAATTTGTTCTTAAAAGGAATAAAGTTCATTTAGAAAAATATCAGTGAAAGCCTACATGGTATAATTAAATGAAATACTTTGATTCCATCACTTTTTGGAATTGAAAGATTATATTCAACATGCATTAAAAAAGATGGTTATTCTTTATAACTCAATAAAAATGTTAACCCCCAAAAAAGATAGTATCAGGGGTGGGCTTCAAAAATTTCAGCAACCGGTTCACTGCCCGGTTGCTGGGTAGTCAGCCTCCTGCACCATGGTGGTGGTGGGGGGGCGTTTTCACCTTCCCCAGGCTCCAGAGGCTTTTCTTGAAAAGGTTTAATGGTCTCCCCTGGGCTCTGGAGGCCCTCCAGAGGCTAGAAATGGGCCCATTTTTGGCTTTCCGGAGCCTCCGTGAGGCCCATTTTTTTGCCCTCTCCAAGTCTCCGTGCTCTTACCTCCCATCCAAAACAGGCCATGTGGAGACTCCTGGGAGGGACAGGGTGGGAGG
>JANHFL010001807.1:0-25874 GCA_032468155.1 Oxyrhabdium leporinum | reverse complement strand
TTTTTAACAAACCCATGCTGACTTCTAGTTATTACTTTACTCATTTCTAGATGTTGGCAGATCTGTTTTTTTATTATCTTTCCCAGTATCTTCCCAGATATTGATGTTAGGCTGATTAGTCTGTGGTTTCCTGGATCTGTTCTCCCCCCCCTTTTTTTTTTTGAAGATGGGAACCACACCAGCTCTTTTCCACTCCTCTAGCAGTTCTCCGGTGCTCAGGATTTTTGAAAGATGTGGTAAAGTGGTTCTGAGATGACCTCTGCCAGCTCCTTTAGAATTCTGGGATGTAATCCATCAGGTCCTAGTGATTTGTATTCATCAAGATCAGGCAGGTATTCTCTTACCATTTTTTTAATTTTAACTTTTATTTCTAGTCTGCCTTTTGCAGTTATGTTTTTGGTAGGTTGGGCTATAGTTTTATAGCTCTGCTTAATCTCTGGTCCTGGTGACTGACCCAGATTGGATCCTGCAACATTATCCTGGGACACATATATTTGTTTTGTTCCCAGTTTCTCTATTTATATTTTTCTGTCTCATAAGTCAGTAAGTTGTGGAGTGCTGAAGAATCGGCACCCCTGAACCCACACTTCCAACATTAAGAATGTTGTGGATTACAACCTCAGTGCTGTATTTTACACTATTGCAACTTCTGAGTTTCCTGCAGCCTATGGCAATAATCCAAATAGAAGTTATAGGAGTATGAGCCATTCCGGTCCAGGAAATATAACAGCTGCTGTATCAGGCACAGTTGGCTGAATGCTATCTGAACCACTCCTGTGATTTGTACCTCCAATGATAGAGATAAATCTGCTTATTTGATTCTATGGGGATACAATCCCATCCTAGTCAACTACTGGGATTCAGCTTCATGTGTACTGGTAGCATCCAATTCCAAACACCAGGATGACATTCAACCCTATTTTTTTCCTTGACCTCAAGCAAGATACTGTAAGGATTTCATTGGTGTCTGGATGGTGTAATGGGCTGGATGGATAAGAACCGCTAACCTGAAGCTGAATCCCAGTATGAACCTTCAGTTCAACAAGCCATGAAGAAATATCTCAGGAAATTGGGAAAACACAGGCAGAATGTTTGAAAAAAACCCCCCCAAAACAAAGTGAACCCTGTTGATGCAGAAACAGGGTGCTGTTTTTTTTTAGTTTCGCATTGAATAGAATAAAACAAAATAAAAAACTGGCTGAGTTTCTGACTGCCTATTTCAGAATTTCTACCTATTTCCTGTTGCAGCCCAGCAATAACTTAAAAGATATGGGTGTAGACAGATGTGCTTGCCTGCAGGCTAAACCAAGCTGTCTACCGCAGATAAAATCCTACAGCCCCTTTTCAGAAAAAGTGGAAATGAACATAGTCTTAGAAGTAATATCTCTTTTCAGCAAAGGCAGGTTTACTGTCCAAGGCTGTCAATGCACTATTTCATGCAAAATAACCCAGCGGCTGCTGCAACACCAGTCCCTAACTCATTACCCAGAAAACATTTGGAAATACCCTGAGCATCGTGAAAGGTGCTTTATGCATCCATTGCATTGTACAAGAAATATAGGTGCTGCTGTGTGTTTTTCATTGTCTCTATTTACTAGGAGCAGTCATTATTTTTCCTGTACCTCACCTTTAAAGATAGTGCTCTTATTTGGTTCCTCTTCTGTCTTTTGGGGAGAGTAGCAACAAAATAAAATGTGCTCATGGTACAATGACTGTTCCTATTCAAGGTTACAGCTGCTTATTCCCTTCTGGCAGCTATCTCATTCCTTCACTGTTTCACCTTCTGCTTTTCAAACTACCACCTTGTAGTTTTTTCCCCCTCAATCTTCTGGTTTTGCTTCATTCTCATTGGGATTGCCCTATGAGATTCTTATTGGAAAGGAAAACATTTGGGATTTGGGGGTTTCCGCTCCATACAGCTAAGCTGAAGAGTCCATAGCTACACTCTGGATAATGAACGAAGATCTGAAGGAGTCCTTGTCACCTGATTTGAATTCAGTGGGGTGGGCTGTGTAGGAAAAAGCATCTGGAGAGAATTAGCAGGTGGATTAGAGGACAGGGTATCAAAGGAATTCCTCAAGATCTAGTGCTTCAAATTGATGCTGTATTTCATTCCAAGTCTTAAAGTTGAAGTATCTGTGGGTTGGTTGTGCTGAGCAGTGACTTGAATTCTGGTAGACTCTCCTTGTGTTTCCAGTGATATAAAAGCATCTCCTTCAAATGGCGGAGGGCTCTTGGAGGCAATAAGATGCTGTCACAACCCCCACTTTCACTATCTAAGCTTTGTGATTGTCAGCCTTCAAGCCTCTTGCTTTTGTTGCCTAATCTCAAAGCAACACTTAATTAAGATGTGAGGACCATCAAAAAATGCCAGCCTTGCCCTACAAATATTCAGAAAGTTATTTTGTCTGAGCTTTGCCTAACTTAGTAGCTTCCAGGTATGCTGGGACCAAAATTCTAAAACTACCAAGCTCAGAAGAAATTCTAGCAGCTGTGGTCCCGCATATCAGCAAGGCCTATTTATTTTGCTTAATTGGTATATTCAGAGTCATTGTAAGATGAACCAGACTATTTTTAAAAGTAGCTGCTTATAACCAAGTCCTCCAGCTCCTCCTTGTCTCATTCTGTTTTTTCACACCAACCAGTGGTATGTTGGAACCCAGTGAAGGATACTCTTAATAATCCCTAGCGGGATAGCAATCTGGGAACACCATGTTCAGTAAATAAAGAAAAACCTGCAGCATTGGGGAGTTGGCCTTATAGAATCTATATGTGTGTGCATGCAATGCACAGGTAAAAATAGTGACTCTTGGCGTGAAAATGAATATTACCAAAATGCAAAGTTTCATAATATTCTCAAGAGTCTTCTCCAACATTCAAAGGTGTCAAAACACTTGCTATGCTGCTTCTTTACAGTCCAATTTTTTTGTGTCCGCAGAATGTCACAGGGAATGCCATGGCTTGCATGATTCTGATCTTTGTAGGTATAAACATGGCAGTTGAATATTTTTTCCAAACCTTCATGGCTGCTCTACCAAGTGCTAATCTATGGTGTATGTTTTGACTGCTTGTTCTTTTACTGCGATAGTTGATCCCCAAAGGCAGAAGCTATCCACCACGGCAATACTGTATCTTCACTATCAGTTCTAAGGCTGTTCTACCTGTTGTCATAAATTTCATCTTCTTTATATTTAATTCTAGTCTCATTTATTCATTATGCACCTTGACTTTTACTGCTACAGTTGGCAGTTTGGCAGTTCCTTTGCATTTTTGGCTATCAGGCTAGTGTTTTCATCATAGCACAGGTAACTGATATTTCTTCCTCCAGCACACACATCTTCCAATCTGGCTTCCCTTAAAGTATATTCAAGTATATAGGTACATAAATAAAGGGAGAGTATAAAACATTGTCTCTCTTTTGCCAATCTGGCACTAGACTTTTTTACTATGTTCTGTTCATACTGTGGCTAACCCTAGCATATGTGCATACATATTTCTCACAGGAAGAATGAGAAATGTCTTGTCTACATTATTTAAATTTTGAGAAAAGCATTCAAAACGACCACAGTATTGCGGTGGTCCCGTGCTTTTTCTGTATGTTGTTTCCCAAAATTACAGTTAGTATGGCTCAGAATTAGGAATTGAAAAGATTTGAACCTTTTACATCATTCTACTCCAACCTAGTGCCTTCCAGTAGTGCAGGGTGTCAGCCTTGGAAGCCATAATTGTGAGGCCTCTGCGGCTGCCACATCATAGCACATGGGAACCAGGGAGGGGATTTATTCTTATATACTTAGAGGTGTTAGTAGACAAAACAAAATTCCTTTCAAGAGAGTCAAGGCCATCCAGATCAGCACCTGGAAGAGAGTGCCAGGAGGAGAGAGGAAGTTGGATTCGAAAGAGGATTGGGGAATGTGACCTTTGATGATGGTTTGGAGGTGGCTCTTTAATTTCTTTTGGGTGGGGAAAAACCTGGGGCTTCAGATTCTTCCCAGATGTACCAACATGGTTTCTTTAATAAATTCTTACTTGGATATAATTGCGTCTGAATGCTGAATGGACTATCAGAACTTAGATGGAACCCTGACACCCGCGAACCTGTGGCCCTTGAGTTTGACACCCCTATACTAGAGTGTATGTTTCTTCAGCATTACAATGAAAAAAGTTGGTAACCTTTGCCTTTCTAGAGGTGTCGTCTCATCATATATTTAGAGCAAACAGCACTGTAGGTTGAAGGTTCTAAATATTCTTATTAGGAAAAAAAAACCCTTGTTATCACATACCCTTTTAATTAGTTTGGATTCAGATTTATACTGTACATTTTAAGAACAGTGCATTTTTTCCTTTCTATTTGGTTATTATGAACCTTCTTATAGGTATGGGAATCTCAAACTATAGAAAACATATCCACAACAAAATGACAAATAAAATAAAATCATCTGGATAACTAAAAATAATTGTGCATGTCTATATACAACATCAGTTATTATTTATTTTTTTAGAATACATGTCACAAGCTAATCACTGTGAAATTAAGCTTCAATTCCTAGCAAGCAGAAAAGTCCAACAAGTTATATTAGAATAAAAGTATATCTATTATGTATTCTTACCCATCTGACACGATCCCTTCAGCTATTTCACAGACCAACACAAACAAAAGGATAAAAGTCAAAATCCACCGTAAATTATGGCCAGGAAAATGAAGCCAAGTGCTATGATGGATATGAACTTTGGAACTTTGACTTCCCCATCCTAATAAAAAAAAAAAACAAATGATCACCATTACCTTACATTTTTGTGCTGACAACAGATCTAGTTTCCTGTCTTGAGTATCCTAAACTGGGAAATAAATATATTAATCTTTTCTATTTATTTAGAAAATAAATTAAAAGAGACTTTTAAAAACACAGAAGTGGGAAGTACTTGATTAAAGACCAACTTTGGCACTGATATTGCATTTGTAGAACCCCGCCACCTAAATTGTATTAAGAATATAGCATGATAGACAGATGAAATAAAAAATCCCCTGTAGTTGGGCTAAAAATTCAAAGGAATCATAGAAATTCTGAAAGTAGGCCATCCTATAGATTCAAAAACCAACCATTTGGATTTAGTTTCTCTGAAGAGAATAAAAAATATATTTAAATTCATAACAGTCATGAATCCAGAAACAATGGTGAGCACAGTAGAATGCTGGACTTTGGGAATTTCATATTCATTCTTTACAGAGTAAGGGAGAGGTGGTTATAAACTCTATGAAGGATATATGGGAAATGGATGAAGGATACATGGGAAATTATGTGTACTATTTTCTACACATAATTTTTTATTTTTTTATTTATATCCTACTGTTATTATTTTCACAAATAACTCAAGGTCACGAACAAGCACAATACTCCATCCTCATCCCCACAATAACAATCCAGTGAGGTGGATTTGGCTTAGCGAGAGTAACTGGCCCAAAATCACCCAGCTAGCTTTCATGGCTAAGGTGGGAGTTGAACTCGTGATCTCCTGCTTTCTAGCCTGGTGCCTTAGTAAGTTCAGGAAGGCTGGATTCAGCATCACTGTCAATAATGCCTTTCTTTAAATGCTTATTTGCTTTTGAAACTTTTGATTGCTTTGTAATTCATCCAGAAAACTCTTCTTGGGCAGATTAAAATAATAAATAGACATACATAATGATTATGAAGAACACACTCTCTCTCTACAAACAAAAAAAACCTATTATGTGGAGATGCTATAAACCAGGGGTGTCAAACTCACGGCTTCACGTCATTACATGACGTATTGCTACTTTCCCCCCCCTTTGCTAAACTGGGTTTGGCCGTGAGTTTGACACCCCTGCTATAAACAATCAGTGAACCACTAAGGGGGAAAATGCAACATCAAAGAAAGTTAGCATTTGGTGCTCTTTATGATTCACATAAAAAGTCTGAAAAATACATCTTGTCAAAATAATTTGTCAGTGATTATGAATTCATTAGCTTAGGAATCTAATTCAAAGTATTTTATTAAAAGTTCTAACACTTTAAGGACTTCCCTGGATTATTTTGTTATATACTCACAGCAGAAATGATTATTGTACTAACTGCGAAAATGTTTAATTTTATTGTATTTATTAAACAAATTTATATAGCTGCCCATTTACCAAAAGGAACACTAGATACTTCTACAAATAGTTTAAAACTAAGAAATGCTAAGGAAAATTCTGTCTTCAGGTAGAAAACTATTTTACTAATTAAAACTGTACAGTCCATACAGTCCTTCCCCAACAATTCACACACACACAGAAACACAAGTTGGAAGAGGTGGGAAAATGTAAGAGAACAAGCAGAAGAAATTATCACCTGGAAGATCCTATCATCTCTCACATATTGAGGAATATATTCTCGTGTATTCATTACAGTGAGTTTATTTTCTGTTATTTTCCTCTACTTATATGCTTTGGATTTTCTCCTTTAAAAGTCACCATAACCTTGTGCTCAATTTCATTTCACTGGGGTGGGGGGTGGGGGCTGTCATTCCATTCCATTTATGATAGGCGACAATACTTGTAGTATTGCAAAGAACAACATTTGATTCCATTAAACCTATTGGAGACCCAGCGAAAGACTGGATAGAACCCACATCCTATCCATGCTATCGGCTGCCAAAAAATTGCTTGGTGAAGAGGAGAAAAGTAAAAGAAGAAAGCTGGTCTGTGGAGATTCTCAGTAATCCAGGTCATAATTATTTCAAAAGTAGTTTTTTTTTCCCTTTCTCAAAAGGCAACTGGGCTGTTTTTCCTGGAGGAAGAACAAACCGTTTGGATGAGAAACAAAACATTTTGTTCTTCTTCCTCAAGGAAAAACAGTCCAGTTGCTTTTTGAGAAAGACAAAAAACTACTTTTGAGACAACTATGATCTGGATTGCCGAGAATCTCCACAGACCTGCTTTCTTCTTTTACTTTACTCCTCTTCACCAAGCAATTCTTTTTGCAGCTGATGGCGTGGAAAGGATGTGGGTTCCATCCACAGTCTTTCGCTGGATCTCCAATAGGTTCAGTGGAATCAAATGTTCTTTGCAAATACTGCAAGCATCGTAGGGTATCATTTAAAAAAAAACAAAAAACAGCCCAGGTTTTTGTGTGGGTTTTTTTTTTTTGAGGCAAGAAAGCAGGTCAGCTTCGTTCAGCCCACAGGAGTTCGCTTATTTCAATTCGCCCGTTCCTTGGAGCTCTGCGAATAAGCAGCCGGTCCTCTTGCTTCCTGCGCCCCCCTGGAGATGGGCGACGGTAACCCAGAAGCGCAACCCAGCAGGGTGGACGGTCCGCCGGACAGCAAGAGGACCGGGAACCTGCTGGAAATTGGGGAATGTGGGCGTTGGGAACGGCGGGAAGGACAGGCACATTTGTACCCACACCCACCCATCCACCCTCCCCTCCCTCCTCCCAGAGCTGCACTCACCTATGAAGAGAATGGGGAACGTGATGAAAAGCAGGAAAACGTGGGGCACCACGTTCAGGGCGTCCACGAAACAACCGTTGTTGAGCACCCCGTCGGTCACCTTGTAAGCAGTCGAGTTTTGCTCGCTGCCACAGAAAGCCAACGGCATGGTGGAAGAGGAGGCGGCGACGAGACGGGAGATGAAGACGAGGCCGGTCCGCACAGGCACAAAGTGCGCCTGAAGAGGTCCTGGCTTTCCTGCCTTGGCGGCGCTCTTCTCGCGCCTTTACTTGAGGGACGCGGCGGCCAGCCCGGCCCATTCGCGCCTGGAGAAAGCCATAGGAAAGCGGCAGGATGGTGCTTCCTCAGGTGAACGCGCGCGCGCGCGCACGCGCTGGGTTGCTTGCTTACGAGGACGCGCGCCGGACCTGCCTTTCAGGGGCCGGCAGGTGAGGTGCGGACAGGAGGGATGCGCCGACCGAAGACGCGAAGGCTCCAGATGGCAAAAGCGGCGCGCGCCTGCGCTTTCTCCAGAACAATGGACCAGGCACTTTCGCTTCGCCGCAAGCTCCGGGAGCAGCTGAGAGAAAGAGGAGGCGAAACCCGGTACTTAAAGGAGCCGCTTCCTCACGTCGCCCGAAGACCGACCTCTCCTCATTTTCTTAGGGTCAAGCGTCCGTGCATGGGAAAGCCCGCGTCCTCTGTTTGTAAATAGTTTCACTGCAGACGGGCGTTAGAATTTGACCCTTTGGAACCTCGACTGCCTGGGGAAAACATCGCGCTTTGCAGAGAGGAAAAAACAGCGTGCATAGTAAATTAAGAATGGAAGCGCAAAGTGTAGTGAAGCGTCAAGTGTTATTATTTCGGCGGAATTTGGCCCGATGTCAATGAAGCCCAGCTACACCCACCCACCGGCTCACTCGCTATCATGCACCTTCAACGCCTCGGCTGAGGCACGACGATTGGCAGCACAATGAAACTCCACTGCCATCGTATTTATTACTTAATCGGTTTTTTGAGATAGCTGTTTTTCTTGAGAAAGAGGGTAGTGATATTCCAAAGGCACATGATCTTACACAGTAAAAGTACTAATAAAAACTTATTACTCTGTGTACTTTTATCCAGAACAATAGCCGCCCTTTACAAAAAGAAAAAAAAAGTTTTCAAAATGAAATCTCATAATTAAGGGCTAAATCAGGTTGAATGTCGTTTGAAGGAAGTTTACTTTCAAAGCTTTAAGAAAATATAGCTGATTTTAACGCCAGAAATAATCTGATTTCAGATTTAAGCAACTCATGAATATTAAATGTCAAATGCTCCCTTTTGGAATATTTAATTGATTATTTAGAAGGCCAATGGAGCCTTCTACATATACAATTCTGTGTTAGAGTAGGTTCTAGTCCATCTTCAGTCATGGAAGCTCGCTGGGCTACTTTGGGTCACTTCACTTTCACTCAGCCCAACTTATCATACAGGGGTTGTTGTGGGGGAAAGTAGGAGGAAGTATTTGGTACTGTATGTCATCTTGAGCACCTGAATGAAAGGCAAGATATTAAACAAACCGTAATATTTAACCATATTTAGTTAACCATATTTATCCATAACAAAATATGATATTTAACCATAACAAAAGTTATGGTAGAGGTTCTAGATTCACACTAAATTGCTACACCTGAATATTCTAATAATATAGACAATGCTTACAGAGAGCACATACAGTCTTTCAAAAATTGAAATGACATACTTTTCCTTTCTTATAATTTCATCTTGTGTTTTTGTTTTGCAAATGTTTTTTTCCCCTAACAACTGAGGAGATATTATTGATGATATATGGCTAATGCTGAAAAGTCAGAAGCCATTGAAACATGGATAAGATCCTCAGTGGTTATGGCAGCTCTTCAGTGTTCCTGGCCTTCTAAAACTAGCAGTGCCTAACTTGACAGCTGACACTGCATATTCCTACTTCTGTTGTCATCAAACATTTCCCTGCAAGGTTTTTTTAAGGGACAACTAATGTATGCATAGCATGCAATATGAAATTAGACAAGCTGCTGCATACCTGAAGTCTTGTTCCCTTCAGTGTTTCTCATCTTCAACAACTGTATGATGTATGGACTTTTTCCAGAATTCCACAGATACCACATGCTCTTTGGAGAATTCTGGGGGGTTGATGTCCACACATCTTAAAGTTCCTGTGGTTGAGAAACACTATTTCAGGTATACGAAGACACTGAGATTGCAAAGGCTTTATGACTTTCTTAGCCTTTTAAGGGTCCTCTCCAAATCAGTATGTCTGAGAATATGATTCTACTCTATTAAAATAAAAAAATTAAGTCCACTTACTTACAGGTTTGAATTAAATGTTCTGGATCTTAGCAAATTATCTGATTACATATCTGTTAAAAATTCAGCACAAAGGTCAGCTCCTTTCAGATATCTTCATACTTTGTCATTTCTCTGATTAAACCCCATCAGTATCTTAATTCTAACCCAATACAAATATCTAACTCATAACATTTTTTTAGAAAGAAATGGGATTTTTGCTGAATAAAACATGAGATTCTTAAATTCTGTTAAGCAGAACAAAATAGCTTTTACTAGTGAAGATATGAAAGAAACAGAAAAGATTTTATACTGTGATATTATATCACACCTCCCGATCCTTCTGCTCTCACAATCTGCTTCTGAGGGTGGAGACCTGATTGCAGCATAATTATTTCTCTTTCTTTCAGAAAGCCTGTTATTCACAGCAGGAAAAATCAAATTATAAAACTATATCACTTTCAATACAGCAAAAATATTCTATGGATAGTCTTGGCATAGATGACCTTAATGGCATTCCTGCTCCAAGTAACTGTTTAAAAAGATAATTTTATTAAAAGTTTTAATTAAAATATCAAAAGGTAATATAAACTAGAAAAGAAAGAAAAAAAGGTTCAAGATAAAAATGAAGAAAAAAAATAGAAAGAAAAAAAAAGTCAATAAAGCATCTCCCATCCTCACCACAACAAACATAGCTAACATCTCTGTAAGTCTGCTAAATAAAATCCAAAATGTTTGGTTTCAACTACTTTTATGATGTCACTGGTTACAAACCCTCTTAGTTTCAAGCACAACAAATTCAGAATGCTTTGTTCACTGCTGTCTTAGAGTGAATTTATTAAAGGATGCCAAGGATTAGATTGCTGATCAGATTTGCTCCTCTTTTGAAGCCATTGGGAGTAAACCCAGCTAAACAGGGCAATTTTTCCTGGAGTGGGAGATATCTGATTAGCAAACACAGAGGTATCATGATTATGTTACCTTATTCTGCATGATGGTTCATAAAAAAGCAAGCTGTGTTTTTTAATCACAATTTCCCCTCAGCCCCCAGTGATTTTCCAGCGCTGATGAAAATGTTTCTGAAAACAATTTCCTTTTCTGTTTATATTTTGAAATATATTTTTCTAAGTCATAATATCATTTCTGTCTTAACTATTTTGTATATGTATTTTAAAAATTATAATTAACCTATATAAAGAGCCCTAGTGATGCAGTGGCTAAAGTGCAGTATTGCAGGCTAACTCTGCCCACAGCCTGGAGTTTGATTGTGGTATATAAAACTAGTTCTATTGCTATTGCTCTAAAAAACATAAATTGGAACACAGCTTAAATACTTTTCTCAATTGCTATTATTCTGATTCTTCAAGTATACTGTAGTTTTAAGATATTCCCATCATGCCGGGCATATTGTCTAACTTTTTTCTAACAAAATTCTTAATGGTCTTAATTAGGATGCAGAAAAATGATTATCTGGAACAAACTACAGTCACTTCTCTTGTGGAAAATTTCTAGGAAGTTCCAGAGCTTGGATGGAATAGAGTTTTCATTTTTAAAATTAACAAGGCACTGACCTTGCAAAAGAGTAGGATTTCTGATAGCAGTGTGCTAACTCAAGGGTCAGTGGAAATTTTCTGCACTACCTTATTTAGAAACATATGTATACAAAAGATGCCGTGTCTGCTGGGGAGTGCGCTTGGCTTGCATATTGACTCTGGTCTGCTTTTCATTTCTGCTGTCATTTCAAGGAGGTGTAAATAAGCTGAATCACATTGTGTCCAGATGGAGAGCAACATCGGCGTGATTACCTTATGACATGTGAGCCAACAGCATTCTTAATATAAGTTAAACATATTTTGTTTTCCTTTGGTACTCCCATGTGTTTTTACATTTAGTCTGGTTATGAAAAAGACAAGTAGAATCTTAAAATCCAGGTTTTTAATAATCTGGCTCATTGTCTTCACCTTTGCTGCTGCTTCAAAATATTTTCCTTTATTTGAAGCTTTTTGCCAGCCAGCCTCTTTGTCTCTTTTGTACTTTGTTCCTTCTTGCATACTTTTTTTGCCTCCAGGTTCAAAGATTTTACCACAAATGTCAGTTTAATTGTCAGATCTGTCTCACATAAACAAAAAACAAAAAACTTTGAGTGGTCTTGGTGCTCTCTGAACTTGGAAAAAAACTTTTCTTTCTCTCTTCAGTTTCCTCTTAAGCAATGGGTAAACAAACATATGTTGAAGCTAAGAGAGAACGAGTTCAGTGACCTGCATCCTGGAAAGGACACAAGACTAGAAAAGCTTTTTTAAAAAGTCTGAAATCCAAACATTGTTTAGCACATCTCCCCTCTCTGTGATATGTTTGCATAACTACTGGAGAAGAATTGAGATTACTTTATGAAATATTGTGCATTAGGAAAATGACTCTAAGCATAGAAAAATTGTGTTTAGGACAGCAGTGGTATATTGATTTGTGACAATTATCACAACCTTGCTATTTTTTTATCATATTTCTCAGTCACACAATGAGAAGTTTGTTAGCTTGTGCAAAAACAGCATCAAGAGGCATTCTCCTTCTATTCATGATTCTTTGGATACAGGTTTAGAAGTCTGGTTGGTCTGGCACTGGGAAGGAAGGGTTATCTGTTTTAATTCTATTCTATTCTTTTTATTGATTGCTCTGAGGCCATCTAGGATCACTCAGATAGGCAGCCATGTAAGAATTACATAAATGAATAAATAATACTGCTGACATTTTAAAGTGATTATCGCTTTTCTACTGTATGACAGTATTTCATTGGGAATAATTATAATTTATAAAATATGTGAACATTGTTTCTCTGAGGTGCAATCTAGATCTCAATCATAGAAAAGGAATTTCTAGGATTGCTTATTCTTACAGATATCTGTGGCATTTTACACACTGTGTTGTAATCAGCATCTCAGGGTCATTTCAATACATTTACCTATATCTGTAAAAATATGGTATGAGAGAACTTAAAAACTAAGTCTCAAATATGTACCTGTCCATATGTGTGAAGACATTTACAATTTCTACATTTCTGCCTAAATTCTAGTAAGGTAGCCTTTTTTCTATAGAATTCTTGCCAAAATAAGTTGCTTAGGATTTACAG
The DNA here is from genome assembly GCA_032468155.1 of Oxyrhabdium leporinum. Lineage (NCBI taxonomy): Eukaryota > Metazoa > Chordata > Lepidosauria > Squamata > Cyclocoridae > Oxyrhabdium > Oxyrhabdium leporinum. The sequence goes on along the minus strand of JANHFL010001807.1, from coordinate 13,000 downwards.
TGGCATATAATTCTTGACCTTTTTTCTGCAATTCTCATTTCCTTTCAGAGTTTAGTGAGGACATGTTGGAAAATATGTAATGCTTCTAGCATGGCCAAGAAATTCCTAAGAGACAATGACTGCCTTTTAATTATTGTGAGAAAGTTTTCCTCTAGATTATTGTCTCAACTACAGATGTCAAGGCTTTTTAAAAAAATAAATAAAAAGATAAATAAACTATCCTGAGAAACTTGAAACATTGCTTCAAAGGAAATAAGCCTATAGACCAATAACAAACTCTTTCCCTAAGAGAGATACTGTTTTGGCTATATCTCTTTACGTAACCAAACTAATACCACTAATTCAGAGGAAGAGAGATAATTCATTAATAACATATAAGGAAATCAACTTTTATAGAAAAGAATCAATCCTAAAAAATTCAGAAAAAAATCTTCTGGGAAAAAGAACAGAGAAATAAAACAATTAATGTCAAATAGTAGTCATGGAATTTCCATAAACCACACTTCCAAGAATTTGGAGGTGCAAATGCTGAACTGGAATATTCTGAAAAAGGGCGGAGGCTGATTGCACATGACTATTCCATGTTGCAAAAACTTGTGCACATCATATAATACATATAACAGCAACACAATGGTTATACAACATAGTGACCCAAAAAGTTTGGTAGTCCAATTCAGATTAGGAATTTATTGTGCCACATAAGCCTGAAGTCTGCATTATTGATTTGCACAAGTCAATTTAAGCTTCATGAGTTACACGTTCCAGTTTCCACTAATTCACTGGCAGCTGCTCTGGGTTTAGATTATCAATAAGACAGTATATTAGCTAAGTAACTGCACATGACCAAGGGCTATTTGTTTACTACATTATGTGAACAACCTATTTAAATGCTTGTAATGCTGTGAATAAAATGTCCTGTAGTTGCTTTTAGAATGTCCATACTATCAAGAAGTTTCATGTGTAAGTTTACTATGAGTCCCGCTGTTTTGTCAGTTTTCTATTTCTCTGCTCTCTTTTAAGATCCTATATCACGTATAACTGATTTTCTCTTTTTACTGCTCCTCCTGCAGTTGGAGGAATTCAGTGGTCCTTCGTATGTGGAAATCTTTATATTATTATTCCTATCTATTATCTGCTGCAGTATGGAAAAGTTGAGCTCAGAATCTACGAATGAAACAATGCAGAAATTAAGATACCTGATCATTTTGTCAAGACAGCTCTGTTGAACTAATATTCTGTCTATTATAGTTTGGGTAAAAAATGTAGGGCAGAAATCTTTAGTTGAATCATCTGAAATACCAAGAACTGAATCTGGAAACTTCTATATCTGGACACTTTTCCATAACTGATCCACTGTTAGGAATTATATAAGGTTGTAAGTTCAGACCGAAGTTCCTGAGAAACAGGAAGTGGTAGCAAAGTACTGGGAGATAGAGGCGGAGTTGCCATTCCGCTTACCCTATGTGTCCTAGCTAAGTGCAATGGAGAATGTTTTCCTATCCTACTACAGGGGTGCCACTGGTAGTCCTCAGCAATGTCTGCAGAAGAGGCTCTGAAAGATGGCAGGTTTGTTGTCACGATAGAAGCCTGCTCCTTTTGTACGTGTAGTCACACTGCACCCCTCATGCTGCAGATCTTTGAGGCCACCCTGTGGATGCTCATGTGTTCAACTGCTAGTTAGTTGGCTTATTTACATGAAAAGGTGAGAGGGTAGGTATTGTGTCCTTCACTTCGGATATTAAAATACCTTAGAATCAATTTCACATTTCAAAATATCACTACTCTGCAATACCAAAACAAACAAACAAACAAATGAATGAATGTGTAAGTCTTTCTTAATTGTGCCCTCAAAGGTTTTTGACTGTTTGATATATCAGTAATGTGAGTGGCTTTTCTTAATAACTGTCATAGTGCTATTAAAATTCAGACTAGTTCATATATTTGGCAATACATATTTTATCTCAAAATTTTGTCTTAAAGTATAGTTTAAGAAATTTTTATCCATATTTAGGTATCTTGTCACACTGCTTTAGGGTACCTAGTCATTTAACAATTAGATTCAAGATAGAGTTCAAAAGCAAAATCTTTACAAAATCTGTATATTTGTAACTGGTTACTCATAAATATTTTAAATACAAGTAAATTAGAAAAGGATACTAGAGGCATAAAATTGAAATGAAACTGCAAATACAAAAATTGTATTCAGAATAAATTTGTATGATTCTTTTAATGAAAATTTGTTTTGATTGACAATCAAATATAGGTCTTTGATTCCAAAATGCCTATCTATTACATACTTTCATGAATATAAACTTTGATACATGTGGTTCACATTAAAATTAAATATTGATACTGAGTAGTACCTGAAGATTATAAAATAATCATCTACAATAAAGTGCACACATTTTATAATGTTATCTATTCAGTATTTATACCAGTATGGAAATTATTATTTTTTGGCACAGTGTTATGTGAAAAACTACTATGCAAATAATCCATAATGTCACAAACTGATCTATATAAAGAGAAATTTGTTTCCATGTGTGGCAATTAAAAAGCAGAGCAATGGCTTTTGCAGCAAAGTGTGAATATGCCAAAATGATGATACATGCATAATGCCATCATGAAAGAAATGCTTTTTTAACTACTTAAAGTAGTTCAGTCACCTGATGACATAGCATAAAATATGGCAAATACTTGATGGTAGCGTCTTGTACCCCAACCTCTGCAGATACCCTTGTCTGAACCAATAGAATTTTAGTAGTATGATTTATCTGACACATGAATTGTATAATTGGTTTTACCAGAACTTGGATTGCCAAGTTAGCCGAATATAGGAACAGTGTATTATTTAATCACTTTTAAATTGCCTTTCCAGCAATGAACAGCTTTAACTCTGATTGAAAGGAAATCTGCTGAAAACTATATACAAATGCAGTTTAAGAATTGTAGCTAGCTTCTGTGCTGACTGACTTAAAACCAGCATAATTTTAAAATAAAGCAATTCTGCTAGTGGAATTGCTGGAGTATATAGCATACTACTCTGTGCAAATTATATTTTCTAATTTTCTAACTGAGAACTGAAGCTAATCTTCCTGCAATTTTTCTTCCTATTCAACAACAGACTGATATTTTCCTACTCCGCTCCATTTTTATTATATCTCTCTTTTTATTCCTGCCATTCCTTTCATCATTCCTATAATGGCAACTACAATATCTCTTGAATGGAACAAATACCAGTATGTTCAGTATAGCACCGAGTTTATTATTCCTGACAAATAGATCTTATGATAAAAGTTGAGTAGGGATCTGTGGGTTTTGCTGCTACAGGATTCTTGGTTAATTTAATTGATTGAAATGTTGTTAAATAATCACCAAGATAACAGTATATAATGTTAATTTCTTAACAGAGATGAGTTATTTTTTAAAATTCAAATCAGAAAATTCAGCTACATTTTGCATAGGAAAAAAAAATCCCACTACATTTCTTGATAATTTTGCAATAGTATATTTTAAGTTTTAGGATGATAGATCTAGTGACTCTTTTCCAAATCTGTGCAGAGAATATAGATTGGACAATTTTTTAATTAATTGCAAAAGGTAAGTTCTTTACATAAAGTCTGCAGAAAGGTAGTTTATAACTGAGAAATTTTTCCCCCAAAGAATATGAACTGATTTTCAGCCACAACCTTTTTTCCCCATGTTTTTCCCCCGTTTCTATATATATATATACTTTCTGGAAAATAAGTCCCACTGATTTCACTTTATTTTTGTTCAGTTATGTATGGGACTATAAATATATTACTTATGGAAAAAATGATTCTCTCCATTGTAATGATGACAATTACTACAAGATTTCGTATGAATTGCTCTTCGTTTTAAAATTAGCATTTGTCTTTTTTTAACCTACAGTGAATTTTTACCTATATGCTGTCACCGTATAACTGGGCAACAGTAATAGCTTATGGGAGGAAATGACATGATATATTGCTGTAAAACCATATTGGCCTTTGTCACTTGAATTATCTTGTGTTCTTCTTGTTTGTACTTCTTTTGCACTTTTTTGTACCAAGAGTTGTAGCTGGATAAGAATGATGATTCATTGGTAGCTTTCTTCAAAATATGTATTTGGTACCTCTCATTTTGTTAAAAAAATGTCCTGAAATAGAATAAAGTACAAAAATACAGTTAATGCCCATCTAGTCAAGCAATGATAACATAACAAGAAAACTGTGAACCCCCAAACCCCCCTCCCTTTACTTCAGTTATTCCTTACTTTTCACAAGAAACTAAAAAAAATATCAGCACGACAAGACCACTAAGAAGATTTACTAAGGATGAGTGAGGTTTAGTAAAGGTAAGGATTTAGCAAAGGGAATAAGAATGTTTTTGGTGGTAAAAGAAAAATGCACAGTTCTTCTTAAGTTGAGCTGCATGACCTATCTCTTCAACCAAAATAGAGTTATAAAATTACCCCTGAAGTACTCTACAACACAAGAAAGAGTGACTTATTTGTACTTTCCTTTTGCCACCAAATGGATACTGAACTTTATAACTTTCTTAGTTCACAGAATAAAAGATCTGGAAGGGACCTTGGAGGTCTTCTAGCAGGTGGACCTGGAATTACCACATTAGTATGGATTTTTTCTTCTACCTTGGTATCATAAATGCATTGTGTGTTTCTGTGCATATTTACAAAGATGGAAATCTCACATATTAAATTTGGGTGACTCCCTTTCTCGTATAATTTTCTGTTGTTTTAAGATTGGTGGATCTAATATTTCCTTGGGAATCAATTCCCTACAAATGCAATTATGTGTACTTCTAAATAGACTAGAATAGGATTGAGCTGCTGGAAAATTATATCAAATAGAATGTATGGAAAATATTTAGATAACTCGTTGCAATATAACAGAAGAAAAAGAAAATTAAAAAGCAAACAAAACAAAACAAAACAAACATCCACTGTGAACAATATTCAAAGCCCACTGTGAACAGTAAGATTTGTTTTTGACAGTCCAGTTTCAAGGTATTTAAATACTAGACTGAATTTCATGGAAGTGGAAAAGCAAGTAAACTATAAACTGTGCAGATACTGGTACATTCTGAAAACAGGAAAGCTTAAGAATAGCTTTTTTCTAGACTTTTCTAGAAAAATCTAACACATGCACAACAGCACAACACATTTGTTGATGTGTGATGGAAATGCACCCAATGCTCGGAAGTACTTGTTTGGGGGGAACACATTAAACAATAACCTATATGGACAAGATAACTTAAAAGAAGTGGAAAAATTCACATGAAACTTGAACAGCTAAAGCAAATGCCACTATTTATATTTTATAAATATTTCATAATATAGGATTATTCTTAATACAGGATTATGGTTAGTGCAAATTAGGAAAATATAATCAATTTTGTTTTTATGGGGATGTTACAACGGAAAGAACATTTTGATGGGCTTATTATTGGCATGCAAAATGTAAACAGATATGTGTTTTACAAAGAGTTTGAAAAAGAGTTTAACTCCATTATCGCCCATGGGAAAATGTTGCACTGTTTACAGAGGCAGGAAAAGCCATGCTCTGCACACAAATGCATGCCCTCCAAAGCCTTTCCATTTGGCTTGGGACTGATGGATTATTAAGGATCAGCAGCACTAAATACACAAAATGTGAAATATTAAATAAAGATGGAAGCTATTTTTTTTGCAGGTCTCTAAGCCTAAACTTACTTTCAGGATTGCAGTGGCTTTTAAAAGAAGGAGCGTTTAGGTTTGATTTTAAAAAATCTGTAACAGCATCTCTCCACCCCCTATTGTTACATAAAATGTATATAAAATTAATGTTTAACAGCCAATCCCATTTATGATACCAAGGACTCATCTTCTATTTCTATTGATACTACGAATCAATATTTGAGATGAGTTTGGACTTCAGTAGATATAAATAAACTACAGAGATCTACTGTTAAAGTACAGATGTATAATTGCTCTTTAAGTTAAAAGCTTCTCTACTTGTTTTGATAATTATTATTTTTTCCTACAGTATTTCATTACTAGCTAGTCTTGTATATTTTTACTGATACATTTTCCTCTCAATCTATTTCTTCACATGTCTCTATGTTCCAAATGGATTAGTAGCTAATTTTCCTTTCTTGAAATATATCCAGTTTGACTACATTTTGTTTAACAGGTAGCAACTAGAGGTGCACTTACGGACTTCAACTGAAATTGAATAAAAGGATAATCTAATTTATGTCTATGAATACAGAAGTCTTACATTTCATCATCATAATCCTTGGGAGGGGACACTGCAATGACCAAGTCAATCCAATCCTGTGGAAGAAATATTTAATCAATATGATATGTAATTGATCAGGAAATGAAAAATTACAACTTCAGAGTATGGTTTTGCTATACAACACATTAAGAAGGCTGCTTGTTATGAAAACATGGTATATAAAATAGTGAGCATACCCACCAGTTTTTTTCCTTTTGAAATAAGCAACATTATGGAAAGTACAGAAAGATTAACTGTGCCAGATTAATTAAATTATGAGGCAACAAAAATAAATGGGAATAATATAGATAATTCTTCACACCATCCATCCATCCATTCATTTTCTTTCTGTCGCCAAAGTAACTCAAAATACTTCTTTTATGCTTTTATATCCAATATAGTTTAATTAAAATACTAATTCTTGACCTTACGTCTTGTTTTACTACAAATACTTCTTAAGAATCCCTATTTCCACTGGATTAAGTTGCCTTCCATTCTTCACGACATTCAACTTTCACTTTTATATAACAAATGTACAGAAGTATGATCTTACACACAGACATTTTCACTTTTTTTGGATAAGCATTCACTCTTCACAACAGGCCGTAAAAAAAATAAGCATTTCTATCTTCATTCACCAAAACTCCATACCCATCCCATGCTTTGCATTTGCATGTCTGAAATTTTGCTAATTTTGGCACTTTCATATCCTTCTTATCAGAATTCTACCAAACACTTTCACAGGCAGATTTAACAAACTATTCCCCCAGTAGTTTTTGCATTCAATCTTGGTACTTTTCTTTTTCCTTTGTGTAGGGAAATCATAACAGCATCCTTCCAAACTTTAGCAGCTTTCACACACACATTAAACAAATATGTCTCCATAAACTGCTCTAATTTTTCTCTAAATGAATCATCTACATTATTTTCCAACATTCTAACATTAAGCATCTCTTTTTCATCCTTTTTTCCTGGATTTATAGGATTCTAACATTTATAGCATTAATTTTAATGCCTCTCTTTGACTACTCCTTGCTTACTAACTGCCTCATTTAGTAACCATTCAAATCTACACAGTGTAAAAAAAAAGCTTTACAACCAATCCTCACATTTACAAACATTCAGGCACTTTGCAATCAGTACACATTTATGACCACAGCAATATCTCACACTCATATGATCACTCATATATAACTGCTTCCCAAATGGCGTATGACAAGCAGAGTTAAGCAGATGGACTTACATAAGTCACAATCATATCATGTCTCCCTTAATGACTTCAGTGACTCATTTAACAACTAAATGAGATGTGAGGTTATAAGCCTGTCACGGTTATATGATTTTCTGGTTAGTCACCATGGCACGGTGTTGCTGGTCCCAACTGGTTGCTTAGCAAGGTCTACTTGCATTAATATCATTTCCACACAACTCTCTAAACTGCTTTTAACACCCTCCCCCCCCCCCCCGATTCCCTCACACAAAACTCTAAAATACTCTTTACATTCTCTCATCCTAATTTCCTAGCTCTTATTTGTACCTCCATTCACCCCACTTCAGGCTCCTTATTTAACCCACTTTACCAATTTCAGTACAAGTTACTTCCTCCAATAAAGAAGTAATTTATTCTCTCTACTTCATTTAATCTAAGTTGTTTCTTGCTGTCTTGCTATTACTTTTCATCTACCTAATGTCATTTCTACTATCCAATATCCTTCTCGCTCATTCTCTAATACAGATTTTTCTCAACCTGTGCCCCTTTGCTTTTTATTTCCACCAAGCGTCCTTTTCGTATTTTCCATCATGTTCCAAAAAAGTTTTCACATCTTCTTTTCTTATATCCCCTTTCCATTCCATTTGGGAGATTAATTATCTTGCCAGTAGGATTTACAAGTTTTTTTTTCTCTAGCAGTTACTCCAGTTTCCTTCCATGCTCTTCTTTCCCCCGAGATCCACTTTCGATGCTACTAAAAATGCCTTGTCCCACATTCAGAAGCTTTCATCTCTCTTGCATTGTTCACTAATCCCCTCAGTCTTTCATCATAAGCATCCCACCAAGTCAGAAGAGCATGCAATGTACTGACACATATTCAGGAATACTAAAAGAATGGATTATATGCCTGAAGCATTTTGCTTAAACAGAAATGAAGCAATTTAGAATCTCTCTTTCTCCTTTGCCAAGAACAATTTCTATTCTATGCAGTGTTTTTTTTTGAGAAATATTATATGAATATATATAAAAGATGAGCCACATGGCTATTATTGGGGATTTCTTCTGAAGCATAGATGGGATAGAAATAATGCTGAATTATTCTGCATATATTATAGCTTTCATGTTTAAATAAATCAGTTCTTAACTGACCATGTGAACTTTTTGTTCTTAATTGAAAAAAAGGAATTTGACTGTTTGGCACATTTTTTTGCACACCATCAATTATTTCATTATTTATCCAATCTTTTTTGTAATTTGGTTAAAATAGTTTTTATTTTGAAAAATAATTAAAATGACCAGTTTTTAATACAATGTAATGGCTGCTAATAATATCTGTGCTTACTCAGCAAAGTCATGTTTCATATTTCATTATTTCATTAAAGGGTTTTAAGATGATAATAAAAAAAGTTTTCCAGAACATTCATGTCCAACTCTAGGTAGTGGTGCTCATCTTGGTTTCTTAGTCAAGGGAGCCAGCGTTGTCTGAAAGTCATGTGGCCAGCATGACTATACGCCAAGGTGCACAGAATGCTGTTATGTGGAACCTATTTATCTACTTGCAGTTGCTTGTTTTTGAACTGTTTGTTTGTTAGGAGTTGGATTGTCCCTACTTTTGTTATCATATCCTGTATAATAGCTATAAGAGTTATTAATTTTTAACATAAATTTATCAGTAGGATAGGAATCATTTATTAACTCTTCTTGGGAAAAATGGATATCCGATATGTAATTTTGAGATGAGACTCATCCCTTCCAACTTACCCCTCCAACGTTCCATGCTTTCACAAGAGCTGCCCGAGCTTCGTCCAGCTTAGCATTTAACAAAATCTTGCCATTTACAGCCATTATTTCATCTCCTTTCACAATACCTCCTGATAAAGGAAATAAAGGGCAAAGGAACAAGCAAATCCGTATTATCATTCTTTTACTGAAATTGTTACTGAAAATGAGAATCTGAATGTTAAGATCTGGGTCATACTATGCAAGATTATTATATACTGTATATATATATTAGATTCAAACCCTCTTCCAAATAAGATTATATTTATCATATCTGAGAGGTAGGCTAGGATGAGAGACTATAATTGGCCCCAAATCTTCCAATGAATGTCATGGCCGGTTAGGGATTTCAACCTCACTCTCCACCATCACTGTATGATACTTCAATCACTTAAACACTTTTCAGAATGAATGTAATAAAAGGTAATAAAAATAGAGACAACTAGTGTCTGCATGCAAAGTAACATTTATTACTTTTAACCCTCCTATATTTCTGTTCTGTTCTCCTATGATTTTTTTTCTTCCACAAAAAAAGATGATAAAATAGCTGTATAAGGCATTTTGTTTAGCTACACAAGAAATGCTTTTCTGTAAGCAGTCATTTTTTCTACTAGAAACTCCTAAAATTGAATTATCACAATGTTAAATTATGACATATGATATTACACTTATTTAATTATACCATTTATTATATGTGGTTCTTGTTTATCTTCATTCTGAGTTAATAATGAACATTAAAGCATATTAGTGTTCCAATCTCATTTATTTTACCAGACACCGCAATAGCAATATTGTTGAAGGTATTTAGGGAACAGATGAAGGTAGGGCCACTGGTGTTATGTTCTAAAATAGCACATTTTATTTTTTAACTTTTATATTGGTACCTATCTCAAATACATATATATATATATTACTGAGACATTAAATTTTGTTAAATATGTTGATATTTGAGCAGGGAGAATTAATCATTTCCCAATGCACCAATAAATTAGATCATGCAACTTTGTTCTCACCATAATTTTTCCCACAGCATTCAGAAAATTGGAGAAAACTGTAAATACTTAGTCTTAATTTTAAGTGTAAATATTTTAGAAATAAGTCTATGCCAATCTGAGGATATAATTTGCACTTCTGGAAAATGCCTAGTTGAAGCTAACTTTATTTAACAAGTGTTAAGGTGCCTTATATTCCAGCAAATACTCACCATGCTTGTCTGCAGCACCCCCCTCATAAATAGCAGACACCACTACTTTTCTAACTGGGGAATCAAGGCCGCCTTCTACTGCAAGATCTAATGATCCTTCCTATTAAAGAGTTTGAAGAAAATTAATATACAGTATTTATGTTTCTTGAGTTAAACATTATATACTTTCATAGTTAATTTTCTGTTATAAATTTACAAAAAGAGGCCCCCTTCTTGCTCTAAACCAGATTTGGAATTAAAGGTTTGTAAGTAAAGGGAGAACTGGATCACCATAGTGCCACTGGTAGATAGACCAGTGATATTAGTGTTCCAATCTCATTTATAGGGGTATAATCTTTACGTATTACTTTTCTATAAAAAATGATATCAAGCTTTACAATAAAAATTATAACAGAAAACACTAGAAAGGATAAATGAAAATAACACAGTCAGCAGTGTTAACCAAAGAAAATATTTAAAATCTTATTAAGTCAGAAGGAACAAGTAAGCACAGAAACACAGATGCGATTAAAAGCCTCAGGGGAAAAAAAAGAATCTTAGCCAATTGTCCAAAAACTAAAGAATAGTTGTCCATCCTTATGCCATCTGAGAAAGATACTCTATGAATGAGGCATCATCACTGAAAAGGCTTTATTGCACACTGTATCTATCCATTTTTCAAAAGGCAGAAGTATTTTAAAATGATCATGTAAAGAATTTCCTAAGATCAGACAGGTTTATTTAGAAGGATCTCCCAGTGTTCTCAACCTCAGTGAAGTGTCAATGAATGAGTATTCAACTGTGGAATTACAGACATGTATTCATGTGTTCATCTGTCATCCATGTACTGCATGTATGGGCACTTTATCTGTGCTTGCCCACTCACCTCATAGGTTTTGTTTGCTTTTTCTTTCAATAGCATAATATTTCATGCCAACAAGCTGATCTATGACTGTAATAAAGATTTGATTTGACTCAAACTCAATGAATGAAGAAACAACTAAGCTGAAAAAATGAAGCTGTCCTTCATAATACAAGAACAAATGTATCATAGCTGCAGCTGAGAGTTCAATTTTCAGTGTTTTATCTTTTCAGTGGGCAGGCTCATCTCTGAATTTTGTGAAATGGAATTACTCTACTGAATGTAGTAATGACAGTACAATATCTTTCTTCCATCAAAAACAGTACCTTTTTTATATGAAGGAGTCGTACATCTTTTCCCATAATCTGGTCTGGTGAAAACTAAATAAAATTAAACAAATGTCAATAAACAATCTCTATTGCAAAAAGGGAAATACATGGATCTTGTCTTATAGTGAGACCATTCATTAGTCCATGTATCTCAATATTGATATTCCAGGGCTTATCCACTCCACTCGTATCAAAATTACTGAATCAAAAACACCTTATTATGAGGAAATATTACAATTTAGTGGCACTTTCACCTCAGAAGATGAATAAAGGGGAATCTTACAGAATAGTATAAAAATAAGAATGATGTGGAAAATGTATTAAATATGAGGGGAAATGGTAAAAGAAAGTGAAACAACGGGAATATGCTTTAATAACAATTGCTAGACAGCAATGCTGAAAAGTATACATTTTGCATCCTACTTGATAGCTTCCTGGGTACATTTGGATAGCCACTATGTCATCCAGCTGGATCTGCAGGATTTTCATCTAATTAAGCAAAGCTTTTCTTGGGTAGATACCATGTACTGAATGTGGGATGTTCAGCACGCAGAGCATGTGAGTTACCACTAAGTTACCTTCCCCCTTGGTCACTTACAATTTACACTTCTTACCATGGTGTAGGGATCAAAGTCCTCCACATATTTTTGGAAGCCCTGAAAATAAGGTTGGCAATCAAATACATGCATAAGAAGCTCTAAATAAAAATAGTGATCACATCAAAGTAAGAAAGAAAAGCCCGAAAGAAATTGTATGTTCCTCCTAACACTAAATCATGCAAGCTTTTAAGGTTAGATCTACCTTTTAGAACACAAGAGTTAAATAATTTAATCTGATGGTTTCCAGAATTTGGTCTTCACATTTCGATTGACCCTTTATTTTAATCCATCCAACATGAAGGTCATGGGCTAGATAAATGTTGATTAAGACCTTTGTACTCCTCTAGCATAATTAGAGTAGAACATGTGGGAATTAAAAGCAGAACATTGGACTGCTGACTGTCACGAGAAACACAAAGTAGAAAGCATTTGTAAAGCATGTTTATTTAACTTATCAACAATCATCTGTAGCAAGCAAACATTTTTAAATATCTGAAGCATAAAACATCCTGTTTCACAGTTGCTTTGCTCCACTGAACTTCCTAGGCAAGGAATTAAACTATGTTATGAGATAACTATGGCTGGAATCCTTGTGCTAAAATTTCAGGCCACTGCTATATTTAAAAGACTGCAATTACAGATGCCATAACTGAGCTTCCTATTTAAAATAAAATCAGTGTGGTACAAGATAGATAGATAGATAGATAGATAGATAGATAGATAGATAGATAGATAGATAGATAGATAGATAGATAGA